>JACDNR010000493.1:0-38184 GCA_013421045.1 Propylea japonica | reverse complement strand
ATTCTGTAAGTAGATAGAATTTCAAAGTAGTTGTCCAAGAAAACTCTCAATCTTATCCTTGAATTTTCCAGAAAATATCCTCCAAATTTCATAAACCCAAACTTCTTTCAACAAGAACAATTTCTTTCATCCATCCACTCACCAGCAACTTCACGAATGCAACCTTCTAGAAATATCTCGATGAAAATCTCCGCTCTCAATTACTATACTTTCCCAGAACTTACATTTTCAGGGGACAATTTCCGCGGAAAATATGTTTTGTCCTCAAGAAAAGGGACAGAAAAACCTTCCTCATTCCAGAGTTCTCGTTACTCTGCGAGCATCTGAATACTCCGCAGTGAGGTAACGTCCTTTTCTGAGGACATTATGTTTCGGATCTGAAGATGCCTAGGAGGATTGCTAATCAAGAATATTTCCGGGATATATCTTAAGGAGCATTGATATTGTTTTCCAGAGGTAATGATTTTTTTAGGTCCACAAATTGCTACGAATTTTCGAATTCTGTGAGTAGATGTGATTTTGGATTAGTTGTTTAAGAAAACTGCCAATCTTATCATCCAATTTTCCAGGAAATATTCTTCAAACTTCATCACCAAACCTTCTCCAACAAGACCAATATTCTTCATCCATCCACTCACCAGCAACGCCACGAATGCAACCTTCTAGAAATATCTCGATGAAAATCTTCGCTCTCAATTACTATACTTTCCCAGAACTTACATTTTCAGGGAACAATTTCCGCGGAAAATATGTTTTGTCCTCAAGAAAGGGGACAGAAAAACCTTCCTCATTCCAGAGTTCTCGTTACTCTGCGAGCATCTGAATACTCCGCAGTGAGGTAACGTCCTTTTCTGAGGACATTATGTTTCGGATCTGAAGATGCCTAGGAGGATTGCTAATCAAGAATAATTCCGGGATATATCTTAAGGAGCATTGATATATTGTTTTGCCAGAGGTAATGATTCTTTTAGGTCCACAAAATAGCTACGATTTTCGAATTCTGTAAGTAGATATGATTTCAGATTAGTTGTTCAAGAAAACTCTCAATCTTATCATCGAATTTTCCAGGAAATATTCTCCAAACTTCATAACCAAACTTCCTCCAACAAGAACAATATTCTTCATCCATCCACTTACCAGCAACTCCACGAATGCAACCTTCTAGAAATATCTCGATGAAAATCTCCGCTCTCAATTACTATACTTTCCCAGAACTTACATTTTCAGGGGACAATTTCCGCGAAAAATATGTTTTGTCCTCAAGAAAGGGGACAGAAAAACCTTCCTCATTCCAGAGTTCTCGTTACTCTGCGAGCATCTGAATTCTCGCTGTGGAGGTGGTAACGTTCTTTCTGAGGACATTATGTTTCGGATCTGAAGATGCCTAGGAGGATTGCTAATCAAGAATAATTCCGGGATATATCTTAATGAAAGGTTATGGGTGTTAGACGCTGGGGAGGTGGAGGGAAATATGTGCAATTACGCTGTTTCCGTGCTGCCTCGGTGTTATGAACTGAGGTATACAGGCTGAGTGCGGTCAAACGATGTAGAAGATTAGTTTTGAAGCTGAACACTGATCAAGATTTTTGAAGATGGCTCGAATTTTTTATTACGAAATTTATCGAGAAATAAGTATCCATACTAATATTATAAATGCGAAAGTAAAAGATCTTGTCTGCCTGTCTGTTACTCTTTCACGCCTAAACGGCTGATCGGATTTTTGATGATGAAATTGGTATGGTGATAGATGATAACCTAGAAATGGTCATAGGCTATAAATAATCACGCCATCGTTCTTAGGGGGTAGGCAGTAGGCAGTAGGCAGATAACTAAATTGAGTTAGTGAGTTTTAGTCGTTTTTGTTGGGACTTTTGCTCTTTCACGTCTAAACGGCTGGCTGAACAGATTTGATGAAATTTAGTAAGGTGATAGATGGTTACCTAAAAAGGGATATATAGATCAATCATCACGTCATCGTACTTAGGGGGTAGGAAGTAGGCAGAAAAAACTGAATTGAGTTAGTGATTTTTAATGGTTTTTGCTGAGAGTTTTGCTCTATCATGCCTAAACGGCTGAAAGGATTTTGATGATTAGGTGATAGATAGTAACCTAGAAAAGGATATGGGCTATTAATATCATGCTGTCGTACTTAAGGCGTAGGGCGTAGGCACTAATTAAGTTAGTGATTTTAATCGTTTGTTCTGAAAGTTACCTCATTCACGCCTTCTTAACGTCTGAACGGATTTAATAAGACTTGGTTAATATAGATATAGGATCCTTGGCACGGACACAGGCAACTTTTTACGGCGGGAAAATACATCATTACCGCGGAAATCTAGCGGACCGTGTCAAGAAGCTCATGACGCCATAGCTACTGAAATGATTTTGATGTTTTTAATTGAGTGTTTTAGTGTCAGTTGCAGGAACGTCCATTAAAATTTAAAGGTCCATTAAACTTTTAATCCTCCATTATTACAAGGAACTAATGGAGGATTAAGGATTTAATGGACCTTTAAATTTTAATGGACGTTCCTACAACTGAGCGATTAAGACTTCAAGTTAGTATTTGATCACTTTTCCAACTTAGAGGGTCGGTAGGCGCCATAATTTAGGGAATTTATGACAAAATTTTGATGCAAAAAACGTCTTATTTAACAGTTTTACTTGGATCGAAACTTAGCGACATTCCAACACACTACTTAACTTATAGGGTAGGAAGGTACCAAAATTCAGACTACTTTTACTTCGGGAAAATATCTCATTCCCACAGGAACCTATATACAGCTACCTATCTACAAATATTAAAACTCTGTCTAGAATCACATTACGCCAAACTATTGATCTGATTTGTATACGATTTTTTATATATCTGACTGTTACATTACATGCAGATAAAATCTAATTACCTACACGACAGAATTAATATAGTACTACATAAACTAGCTACGCTTTGAACTTGAGGAGGTATGTAATTAGATAGACATTTATACGAACTTTAAGCTCAGTCATCAACCATAGTGATAAGTTAATACTCATTTTAGACAAAGAAACGGATAGGTAATCAGTTCATCACCAAAATTATAACACCTTCACTTAGTTTTTGTTTCTATTCAACGAGGGATAATAATTCAATATAACGCAAACCTTCAAATCATACGTCGTCGTAGTGAATACAAGACGCTGCGCCGAGCAAAGAGGCGGTGCGGCGCGAAGGAAGGATGTGAAGTTGAGGACTGGAACACGATAGTGGGACATTGTTGCAGGGGGACTTACAGCGGCAGAAAAACACAAGAACTTACGCGGACGAAGTCGAGGGTAAAAGCTAGTAGCATATACCAAAGTTTATACACGAATGTTCTGGAATATGTTTATTCTGACCGCGTTACTTTTTTGACATGGCGTCCTCTTAAGACAATTTTTCCTTCAGCCTCTTGACTTTGTAGCCCGAAACTTATGTTCTCATAGAAAATCTCCCGGGTTGCTTGTGATTTTTTGTCTTCTGCTCATTTTTGTTAGAACGAGTCGTGTTGAGTAAAACGGCACAATGTAACATCATATAAAAAATACAGATTTCCTTTCGAGTTGGCCCTCTAGAGTTTTAGGAGAACTAGTGAATATTGCCTTGAGGATGAAGAAATTCTTCGCCTTAAACTATTTTCAAGTCGATAGTGTTGCCACCTCTACTATCTACTTTCTCATTTCGAATGGAACAACTACCTATATTTATATTTATGTATCGATTCAATACCAAATTCGCAGTTAAACTTAATGAAAAAAATATCTTTGCCATTCACTGTTTCCAAATTATGCTCAAATTCTTGAAATTTTTGACATCTGCGTTGCAAGTTTGGAAATGCCATATCTCCGATTATGCTGAAGGAACCAAACTCAGCAAAACGGACCTGTAGAAACTTCAACAATCGTTATTCACATTTAGCCAGAATGAGTAGAAATAAATTCCGCGAAAACTGTTTTGGCTTTCGGTAATCCTGGCCCAATATTCATTACCTCAACCATAGAATTAATTCCTATAATTCACCTTATAATCACAAAGTATTATGTCCATAGATCATAAAATAAATATTATGTCAGTATTTTTCATCTCATCGGAAACTATCCAAAATAAATATTTAGCTGTGAACTAAATATATGGTTGCCATTTGAAGATCTCGAAATATTTCAATTTTGAGTTTTACGGACCAAATCTTTGAAAAACCTTACGATGTATCAAAATACTGAATATATTCGATGGAATGCACTACACCTGTCAACAGATGCAGAGCCGGAACTAGGATTCTAGCGCCTGTGGCACAACTTACAAAATGCGCCCTTGAAGAAATTATTTTTCAATAAATATAATTATGATTTTTATAATTGACATTTATTGATTATAAGGGGTTTTCCAATAAAAGGTGTTATTTTTATATTAAAAGAAAATGCCATTTTTCAATTAAATTGATCGAATGTTTATTTCATTATGAAGAAGAAGCTATGCCGTTAATAGTGGAAATAACATAAAGCAAATGACCACCACGACCACGCTTACAGGACAATATCCTTTCAATGAAATTTTCCATAACCAAATCTCAAAGTGGCTGCCCTATGTAGTCGATAGCCTCACGAATTCCATCTTGAGGTTTGAATAGACGCTGGGCTATTGGCGTAGACCTTCTCTTTCACGAAGTCGCAAGGTGTTAAATCATAAGATCTCGGGTGGCCAGTTGTAATCACCTCTTCGAGAGATAACACGGTTCGAAAAAGTTTTCCCGCAAAAGACCAATGGTTTCGTTGCTTGTGGGGCACGTAACGCCGTCTTGTTGAATGTAAACGTTGTCCAGATCAGTACATCCAATTTCGGCCATAAAAAATCATTGATCATCTCTCGATAGGGCATCAATAGACCGTAACTGTTGCTCCAGCTTCATTTTCCGAAAAGTAAGGTCCAATGACTCCGCCGGACCATGAACCTTACCGAACAGTCACACGTTGAGGTAGAGAGGCTTCTCACAAAAACTCTTGGGTTTTCCGAGCCCCAGATGCGACAATTTTGCTTGTTGACGAAGCCACCGAGGTGGATGGAAATGGGCCTCATCACTCAAGATGATTTTTCGATGGAATTCCGGATCATTTTCATGCATTTCAATGACCCAATCAGCAAAGACACGTCGTTGTGATGATCGGCCGGTTTGAGTTCTTGTGTTAACTGAACTTTATAAGCCATAAGACCAAAATCTTTATGCAAAATACGGTGTAATGACGTTGTTGTGTAATGACGTTTGTGGAATGCCTAATTCCAAAGAACGACGAGGAATGGGCCAAATCTAGATTTTCTTTAACACTTTCGGCGGCGCAGCAGCAATATTTTCGGCTGGTCTAGAACGACATGCACGGGTTCTTTCTTCACATCACTAACTTGTCCTAAGTCTCGAATTTTCCACCAAATTCTCATTGCGCTCCAACAATGTTCGTGTATCGTTCCATTTTTATTAATGACGTAGTTTCTACTTGTCAAATGTCAAAAAAATGACAGCTTCAAACGTGATATCTACCGAAGTAGCGGGCTATTCAAAATAACACCTCTTTTGAAAAACCCTTTATTTTGAAGAACCTTTTATTGACAATAATCTCCCAATTTTAAGGTAATGGACAATGCACCGCGAGTCGTGTTTCTAGCCATGTATAATTTTCTAGGACTTTGTTCCTTTTTGGTAGTGTTCGTTAAGTACGTGTTCTCAATTTTGTAAACTGGTAAATTCACCACTTTGAAAATATAGAGCTTGTAGTCAATCTTGATTTAAAATGGGAATATGTATATCATATTTCACATTTTGCGCCCCTAGGTCGTTTGCGCCCGTGGCAAATGCCTCCCTCGCCACGCCCCACGGTCCGGCTCTGAACAGATGAAATGTCTAGTTTCAAATGAATCGCTGCCTAGCCCATAATAGTCGTAATGTCAAGATAAATTTAATGAATATATTGCGATACAATGGATTGGAAGATATGGTCAGATCGCCACCAAGAGACCCAATTTCATGACTTTAATTTTATGTTAGTAGAATACTTTGCAAGAAAAAGTATATCTAATACTCCTTCAGACTCGGAAGGATCTCATCAACAGAATAAAGTTGTTTTGTGCAGAAATTCGTCAAAAACGCTATGAACTTCGTAGAGTTGTAGATTCAGTACGGAACGATGTGTCAGATCTATTGAAAAAGGAGGTTCATGTCTTCGTTATTATTTTGATTCAAGATAAAGTGATGATTTTCATAAAACTACATTAAAATTCGATCACGAAAACCTTCGAAATAGAGCAAATTTATGTTAGGAATTTTTAGACTGTTTCGTTTTTATGTCATTTTGAAGTAGTACATTAAATGAGGTAATTTTCACTGAAAAAAAGTGTTTGCACAATGATTGATATTCATCGAAAAAACACATTGGAAAAATAGGACTGATTTTGTTGAATTCAGAATAGTGATATTTTCTCCTTACCACGCCTGGCAATAAGAGTTTTTCTGCACAAAGACTCTCTATCTTGTAGCAAACTTATTTCCCTTTCAGAGTATGTGGTCAAATTTGATGAGACTACAAGGAAAACTGAATAATGATCTTTCTTGAGATCAATAAATGTTGAATTGAATAATAACCTCTAATATTTCGAACATGTGTGTTATATGACATTTTTGTTGCAAATCACTTATAGAAGCCCCCTCGAAGTTTATCCACTTTAAAAGTAGGCACCCTGTATAGAGGGAATTCACCATTGCCATCATTAAATGATCAGATGTGTACATTTCCACTTCATAAGATGAAATGAACGTACAAGTCTTCTCCTCAAATAAAATGTTCATATTTGTTTCTTTTATAATGTCAATGATGAATTCTCTCTATATTTCTCTTCATCCATTCACTATCCACTTCTATTTTACAACTCCACTGGAGCTCGGAACAACCGGAGCACCGTGAAGGACTGAAAATATTTCACGGAAAATAAATACAGATACATATTTCCTGAACGATCCTCTACCAACTCTCGAGTAATCTCTTATACAACCCAGTGGGATAGAAAATAAGCGTAATGTCGAAACTCCAACTAATTCGACAACTTTCTCACTGAAGCGAACGAAATCATCTACACGAGAAAATATAAAGTGTGCCTATTATACATTTGTCGTTGAACTTTGAAACCATCCAAAATAATTCTGATATGAACGCTAAATTCAATTATGCATTTCTGGATAACTCACGTCTAGTTTTTTCTTCTCTTTTTTGCGGTTTCGCTGGTTTCAGAGAGAACTCTCCTTTATCACTAATTTTAACTAATATTTCAGTTTTCATCATCAAAATTCTTATCATACTATAGAATCAAACAAATTTTCAATGTCAAATAATTTTCTTACTCAAATATTTTCATCTTAATTGGATACCATTAAAGAATTATTATCCACGACTACTGTAAAAATATATTTTACGTCTCTGTGCTCTTTCATAATAATACCCTTAATCACAAGGGAATAATGAGATATTATTCATTGGTGTCAGATGCTTCATAGATTTTGCTTCGATTAAATATTATTCAAATTGGTATTTCCTCAGTATTCCACAGTACTCCAACTAACAAATATGGGCGTACCTTGTCAATCGAGGGCCAAATCTACTTTTATTATATCACTTAAAGCATTCTTCATTACAAAATATGCAATGACCAGTTCTCCAAAAATTTCTCATGTGTCAACTTGACTTTTTCCACTCTTGTCATAGAAGGGTCTTGTCGAGGTCGCCAAATGTTAAAATCTTCAAGAAATATATTTAGTAGTCGTTGGTAAAGTATAGCGTCCTACTCGCGTAAAATGACTGTTATTCACTATGTGATAAATTCACCTAGCCAATAATAGCTATCATTATACGCTTGTTGCATATAATATATTCTTTTCGCTTGCTAACCAGACCTCCACAACTTTTATTACCTCCTGTCGGTAAGAAATTTACGACCTTTCAAACTTTTTTTCGGTTGAGGAAAGAGATGATAGTCAAACAGAGCCAAATCTGATGATTAAGGGGGGTGTTCTAGTCATTCTAACTCTAAATCACGAATTTTTGCATGATAACATGGGATTTGTGTGCTGGGGTGTTATTCGGCAAAAAAAAACCTTTTCTCTTTAATTTTTTCATGTAGAGTGGTCCGTTAGCCAATAAGTAAACTCCAGTTATATTTTACTCTTATCCAAGAAATCAATCATGATGACTCCATGGCAACCCCGAAAACTGAAGCAAGAACTTTTCCAGAGATTTTTGGACACGAAACTTCTAAGGTCTTGGAAAACCAGAGTGTCGCCATTCCATCGATGTTTGCTTCGTTTCTGGATCGTAGATATAGTAGGTTTGAGCGCATAGTAGGCGTTGTGTTATTTATCTGAAGTTGGCAGTATTTGGTTTCATAACGAAAAATGTCATCGTTGCCGAATGTACCCGGCCTCGTCCGACGAGCTAGCGAGTTATCAGAGAACTCTATGCAACATTGCGTATCAATCTGACAAGAAAATAAACAACATAACCTAAAATTTTAATATACACAGTGGAATATGCCAAATTTCCATGGCCAACCGATGGCTCGAACTTTCGTGAACGGACTATATGTACCCAAGTCTTCACACGAAAAAAAGGTACGAAAGATTTTTGGTCACAAATTGAACGAATATTCAGAACTAATTGAAGGTTTAAACTATCTCAGTGGTATACAACCCTCTGAGTCAGTTTTCAGGTGAAACTTAACACCCTGTTTTTTAGAAAACATGCGACCAAAGTCTTCTTGTAGGCCAGTACCACCTCGAAGTTTTTTGGGAATCTGATATCCTGAAAACTAAAAATTGTGCCCTCTTTTCAATCTAAAACCTTAATTCTGGTACACTATCAGCACAAATCTGTCAACATCTTTTATATATTTTTTCAATCCCCAATGGTGTTCAGTTTATTTTAACTTTTTTTCTTACAGGACTGAAACTTGGATTTCTTTTATATCTATACCTAGTAACACCCTTTATCTATCATCATCGACTAATGCCATTCTGTTGATTAGAATTTCGTCACGCAATTTTTTCCCAATTATCTTCGCTCTGCATGAAACTACCATAAGTCTGAATACAGCACTTGATTAATAACCTGAATTAATAAGACTGAGAGCGAGAATTATATCGAAGATAATTCTTAATCCGCAACCGCGAAACGTTAATCTTCACGTTAAATATACCTCTCAAAGAGCCTCCTCCTACATCGTTCAAAACTTTCTCGGTCGTTCTTGTTTTCTCTGTGAAATTTAATTTTTGCACTTGCCTGAGTAATCAAGTGTATTGACTCCACTCTGTTTCAGAGGCAGCGGTTTACAAGATTGTCTCGGTTATTCATTTAAATTAAAGTTTTATATACTGGTTTACCCCTCCAAAATTAAAACTTCCAGACTATGTAAGCACTACAGAATGTGTATATCTTTTAAGACTTATACCTGTATCTTCCTCTCAATACATAACATATCTAAATTTTGGTACACTTCATCAGCGCAAATCGCTTGACTCCATTTATATTTTTCATATCCTAATAGTTCTCTGTTTATTCCCATTTTTCCTTGCTAGTCTAAAAGTTTGACTTTTTTCATAAAAACACTCTGTATAGATCACCAACAAATAGAATCATTCTGTGATTAGAATTTCGTCTCACAATTTTCTCCCAATTATCTTCGCTCTGCATGAAACTACCATAAGTCTGAATACAGCACTTGATTAATACCCTGAAATAATAAGAGTGAGAGACGAGAATTATATCGAAGATAATTCTTAATCTTCAACCGCAAAACTTTAATCTTCACGTTAAATATATACCTCTCAAAGATCCTCCTCCTACATCGTTCAGACTTTCTCGGTCGTTCTTGTTTTCTCTTGTGAAAATTAATTTTTTTGCACTTGCCTGAGTAAACAAGTGTATTAACTCCAGTCTGTTTCAGAGGCAGCGTTTTGCAAGATATCGTCTCGGCTATTCATTTAAATTAAAGTTTTATATAGTGGTTTAGCCCTCCAAAATTAAGACTGACTGACTAAGCACTACAGAATGTTATTATTATTATTATTATTAAACAAACAAGAGTTGAGGTTGAGGAAACCTATAAACTCAATAGTACAATAAAAAAAGCATATACATGACAAGAAAAACACAATTGAAATGTAGCTCATCTCGATAAAGAAGTGATGGCTGCTGCTCAGATTTCCATTTGTCGTAACTCCTCTTGAACGCACTGACAGACCGGGACCGGACAACGGAGTCGGGAAGAGAGTTCCATATGTTGAAGATTCTGTTGGTGAGAAAATTTTGACGCTGGTTAGTTTTAAAGATCTCTCGTCTCAACTTAAATCTGTGTCCTCGAAGATTGTTGTTATTGAGGGTAAACATGTCGCGGAATCTGTCCCCCAGCAAACCATGCATTGCCCGGAACGAGAAAATCAGGTCCCCACGAACACGCCTGTCCCCGAAGGTAGTGAGCCCCATGGATGCAAGCCGCTGCTCATATGAGGGCCTAACAGGTCCACAACCAATCCTAGTAGCCCACCGCTGAGTCTTCTCGAGCACACTCTCCTCTCCTCTCGTAGTACACCACCAGACAGGACCTCCGTACTCGAGCGTGGGTCGAATATAAAACTTGAAGATGGTCCCAAATGTTCGATCATCACAACCCTTGAACGCTCTGTAAAATGTATAAGTCAGCTGTTTGGCTTTGGATGAAATGTGGTCGATGTGGCTTCGCCAGCTGAGATCTTCAGAGACAGTTATTCCAAGGTCGCATTGCCGGGAAACAGGAGACAGACGGCGACCACCGATGCTGTACTGTTTACGAGGGTTGTTTCTTCCTATGTGGAGAACCGAGCACTTCTCTATATTTAGAGGAAGTAACCAGTCGTCGCACCAGCCACTCAGTCTGTCCAGATCGTCCTGAAGCGTGGAATGATGTGTTGTGGGGCAGTTGTAAAGCTTAACGTCGTCGGCGAAAAGGGAAACAGAAGATCTGAACATGGACGGTAAATCGGATGTGTACAGAAGAAATAAAAGAGGACCCAAGACTGATCCCTGCGGTACACCAGAGAGTACGGGCCAAGACGAAGAAGAAAACTCAGAACCAACCCTCACCCGATACGAGCGGCCAGATAGAAAGGCTCTGATCCACTGCAGCAAATTCCCTCGGATGCCCAGGTGTTCGAGCTTAATTAACAGACGGCCAAGGGGGACCCTGTCAAACGCTTTGGAGAAGTCCAGATAAATCACATCCGTAGGTTGACCGTGGTCCCAAGCTCTAGTCCAGTCGGAAAGACAGGAAAGAAGGTTGGTGGCAGTTGATCGCCCTGGAACAAATCCGTGTTGCTCCTCAGGTATTAGTTTGTTGGAGAGGGAAAAGTCGAGAAGCTGTTCACAGATTATTCTCTCCAACACTTTCGAAGCAGTAGATAAGAGACATATGGGGCGGTAGTTGTGAGGGCAAAGCTTGTCTCCTTTCTTGAAAATCGGTGTTACACTGGCGAATAACCAATCGGAGGGAAGAGAGGAGGAGGAAAGCGACTTGCGGAATATGAGAGTAAGGGGGGCGACAAAAGCATTGGCACAACGATTGAGGAGATATGGAGATATTCCGTCATTACCTGGGGCTGATGATGTTTTCAGGTTAACAAGGTGTTTTTTCACGATTTCCCCGTAACTTCAATGCTAGATATATCAGAGACACAGCGAGGAGTTGTTGGCAATGGTCTGGCACCAGGTGGCTCGGGCGAAAATGCTTGAGAGAAAACCTCAGCAAGAATATCAGCTGACTCTTTCATGTTAGCACTCACCCCACCAGAAGGATTCCTGACGAGTGGAACACTCACCTTGGTATTTGAGAAGATCTTATGTATTTGAACAGTTTTTTCTTGTTCCTAGAGGACGCCAAACTATTCTCGAACGCAGTTTTGGATTTATGAAGTGAGGACGAAACATGGTTGGAGAAATTTCGGTGTGAGTCGTAATCAGCATTAGATCTTGTTCTGAGGTATCTTTGCCACAATGATTTTTTTCGCCTTATGAGGCGAAGGCAGTGTTCGTTTATCCAAGGTTTAAGTGGATTTTGTTTGATGATTTTCACTTGGGTGTTGCTAGTGACAATCCGATCGATAGTGCTGATAAACGTGCTCCATGCCAAGTCGATGCTGTCTAGGGGAAGGAGAAGAGACTCCCAATCGACTTCGTCAATGTCCCTGGAGATGTTTTCATAGTCCAATTTTCGTACCTCCTTGCTATGATGTTTTTGGATGTCTGAAGCGCGAAACTGTGTTTCAGTAGATAGCGTGAGGTGATCTGATTTGCCGAATGGGGGCAAGTATTTTATATACGAAATGAGGTTGGGGTCGTTAACAAGAACCAAATCAAGAATAGACGGGCTCTGACCATTTCTATACCTGGTAGGCAGTTCCACCAATTGCTGAAGGCTAGTGTTGAAGACAAGCTCGGCATACGAATAAGATGGCGATGATGATGGCGGTAAATACGGAAGTGGCCACTTGAGATCAGCACAGTTGAAGTCCCCCATGATCAAGGTATTATTATTTGTCTCCGACATTCCAGACAAGAAATCAGCACAGACTTGGTCGGCGTCGCATGGACGAGGCCTATATATACATCCGGTCAAAAGTGAAAATTGAGGGCTGGAAATCTTCAAGAATACATTATCGATGTCTGTCCAATCTTGGTGGAGGGAATCGACAGAAAAGTTGTTAGTAATATGTTTGTGAACATATATGCATACACCCCGATAACCTGGTGCTTCTCTACTGTCTTCTCTGTATATTGTGTAGTCTGGAATGTGGATTGCAGAGTTAGGAATTCGGGGAGAAAGCCAGGATTCGGAGATAATATCAGAAAGGGTTTGTGTAACCGTACGAAGGAGATCAATTCAGTGAGCTTGGATGGCAAGGATTGAATATTGGTGTAGATAACAGGCCAATTGTGTACATGACTCAGTTTTTTAGTTTTGATTGGTGGTCGAAGGTGGTGCGTCAACTATGGTAGGAATTCCTTTGACATACTTTATGGTTAGGTCCTTCTCACCCGCGGATTGCCTCTCCTGCAGTTCTGCCCGCAATGACCTCAGACTTGCTCTTTGTTCCCTAGATTTGTCGTCCTGAATTTTGATAGAACGAAAGCGAGGATTGCCGAGTATTGTCGATTTGTTTCGCAGGATGGTCTGTACAATCTCAGGATTTGAAAAAGTAACCTTAATCCACCGAGGTCGGGTAGAGTCATTAGCGTGCATTCTAGACACATTGGTAATTAGTTGACCGGACGAGGAGCTCACCTGGTCCACAATAGCGTGAATAGTTTCTCTATCGGAGGCGGTGTTAGATTCAGGGACGTTAGCTACTATTAGATTATAAGAACGCTTCACACGATCAAGAATTTCCGGAACCATTGTTTGAGGTGAAATGTCAGAAGATGTCTGTTGAGGGGGAGTCCCCAGGTTGGCAACTTTATTGGTCAATGATGCTATATCCTGTGTGAATTGGGTCTGGGTATCTTTTAGCACAGATATATCGGCAACGCATGAATCAATCTTGGTCTGATGTACGGCCAAAGTATCAGAATGACGGTTAATGGCAGCAGTGCAATCCTCTAATCGAGTCAAGATATCATCTTGTCTCCGCTCAACGCGATCCAAAGTAGAAGCTAAACTGCGCACTTGATCCATCAGTAAGTTAAAATGAGTGATAGTCATAGCTTTATCTCCTGATTCGGCCGTGGGTGGTGTACTGGTATTTTGGGAAGGAGACGGCGATCTGTTGCTACCAGAATTACTTCTGAGCAGGCGCTCACTTGAGGTACACATCGGACAACACCATTTCCCACCACTTTCCCTCAAGAAATCAAGGTCAGTGGTGGTAAGGTTCACACATTCTGAGTGGAAAGATTTCTTGCATTTTCCGCACGATGCATAACCAGCCGTACTGGAAATAGACTTAGTACACCCCTGGCAAATACGCGGCATACTGGAGCAATGAACAAAAGGAAGGAAAAAACAATTAGACTCTTCACTTTCCTGGGCCCGTAAGAAAGTCTTCGACAGAGGAGGAAGGCCACGGATATGGGAATTAGTAGATAGGTAAGGAAGGTAGAGAACGATCCAAAACAAAATGAATAGATACACGGAAATACGCGCACGCGAGCCTGAAGCATCAACACATCACCCAGTACTCGTTAAGTTAAGAACTGGTTCTCCGGGGTGCGGACCAAGGTCAACGGTCACACAAGCAAGCGAATATGTTTTGATGATCGCTTGTGTTATTGTTTAGGAATATTTGTAATATCGAACAAATAAATGAAATGAAATATTCGGAAAAACGAATTTATGCAGCCTGAGTTACTTACTGTTGGAATAATAATGGCACAATTGATCTTTAGTCAATATATCGCAGAAAATCTCGGTGAAAATGGGGAGCACAAACAACTACGTCCTCTCGCCAATGCATACGCGTAATATTGAATGTGTATATCTTTTGAGACTCATACCTGTGTCTTCTTTGCAATCCAAAAAGTATCTTAATTTTGGTACACTTAATCAGCACAAATCGCTCTACTAGATTAAAAATTCGACTTTTTTTGCAGCAACACTCTGTATTGATACCATCAAATAGAATCATCCTTTCGATTAGAATTCCGTCACACAATTTTCTCCCAATTCTCTTCGCTCTGCATGAAACTATCATAAGTCTGAATACAGCACTTGATTAATACCCTGAATTATTAAGACTGAGAGCGAGAATTATATCGAAGATAATTCTTAATTCGCAACCACGAAACTTTAATCTTCACGTTAAATATATACATCTTAAAGAGCCTCCTCCTACATCGTTCAAACTTTCTCGGTCGTACTGGTTTTCTCTTGTGAAAATTAATTTTTTGCACTTGCCTGAGTAAACAAGTGTATCAACTCCAGTCTGTTTCAGAGGCAGCGTTTTGCAAGATATAATCTTGGCTATTCATTCAAATAGAAGTTTTGTATATGGTTTACCCCTCTAAAATTAAGACTGACGATATAAGCACTACAGAATGTGTATATTATCTTTTAAGACTCATACCTGTCTCTTCCTCTCAATACAAAACATATCTTAATTATGGTACACTTCAGCAGAAATCGCTCAACTCCTTTTATATTTTCATTTCCTAATAGTTCTCAGTTCATTCCTATTTTCCCTCTACTAGACTAAAAATTCGACTTTTTCATAGAAACACTCTGTATTGATCACCATCAAATAGAATCATTCTGTTGATTAGAATTTCGTCGCACAATTTCTCCCAATCCTCTTCACTCTGCATGAAACTACCATGAGTCTGATAACAGCACTTGATTAATACCCTGAATTAATAAGACTAAGAGCGAAAATTATATCGAAGATAATTCTTAATCCGCAACCACGAAACTTTAATCTTCACGTTAAATATACACCTCTCAAAGAACCTCCTCCTACATCGTTCAGACTTTCTCGGTCGTTCTTGTTTTCTCTTGTGAAAATTAATTTTTTGCACTTGCCTGAGTAAACAAGTGTATTAACTCCAGTCTGTTTCAGAGGCAGCGTTTTGCAAGATATCGTCTCGGCTATTCATTTAAATTAAAGTTTTATATACTGGTTTAACCCTCCAAAATTAAGACTTCCAGACTATGTAAGCACTACAGAATGTGCCACGAACAACTGAATATTAAGATTCCTGTTCCAATTTCTGGAAATTAACTATAAGTTTAATATGTTTCTGCAGCATATTGCAGCGAAGGGGAGAAATTAGGGGTGAAATGCAACTTGGTTAAGTTCGGCGAAAAATAAACTTGGCTGTTTAAGTCAACGTAGCCTTGGTTGATCCTTAAAACTTTGTTGGAACTGGAATTTTGATTTTGTGAGAGGTTTTTAATTGGGTTTGTCCTGTAACGAACGTCTGAATCAATTTTATAATGGGGTAAAGTTATTAAAGCGTGTTACTCATTATCGGTTTATACAGGATGAGATATATGACATTAAGCTTATATTTCTTTGGCGATCTATTTCGGTGTTGAACCATCATCAGGCCAGCTTCTGAAATTTATGAACTGAAGTGCATTCAAATATGTGAAATCAACCTGAATAGGCAAAATATGTTCTAATTAATTTTTATTGTTGTGTTTGCTATCCGCGATCATTTCTTCAGATCGCGGACAGCAAACACAACAAAAAAACTAATTAGAACATATTTTGCCCTTGCATTCACTCTTGCTTCAAAATTCGAGACATACCTGCATTTATTCAGGTAGAACTATAAAACTCTGTTAGAGAGAGAAGGAAGCCAAAATTCGATTGCCTCTGATAATCTGATGGCACTAAGGCAACTGATGCCCCCTGATTATAAATCAAGGGCTATCTGGAGTTGTTAACAAGCCTTCGACACGTTCTCGTACCTAACCTGAACATCCAACCCGTGTTCGGAAAATACTATTAACTCGATCACTGACGCAAGTTGATCTATCGTACTCCTACACGAGAGCAGGGTCGTAGAGTCACCGCATGCTCACTGCAGTTCAATTCTATTTCAAGAAGCAGGAATGAGTCTTCCACTCTTTTCTTAGTAATTTTATATATTCTTTTCCTAAATATTATGGAAAGTAAAGATAATTTGGCTGAGTGTAAAATGTGTGGTTTCGTGAGCCGAGAAATGATGTGAAACAACTTTTTCATAAATTTGTATACAGATCTTTCTGCGATAAAGCTAAAGCCTTCATCACTTCTTCAACATAGGTACTCAAAAATAAAATTAAACATGTAAGGCCACACCAGAAATTATAAGAAAGATTTTACAGAAGCCGATAAATCCAAGTAAAGCTAGAGACAATCAGTAGAAAAACTGCAACTGAAAAAATGAATTCTCTACTTTTTTAACATAGGTACTCAAAAATAACATTAAACATGGGAGGACACACCAGAAATTATAAGAAATATTTTACAAAAGTCAATAAATGCAAGCAAAGCTAAAGACAATCCGAAAATGAACTGGGCCAGAAAAAATAAATCCATAAAATATTTGGTTATGTTATTGATACGACTGTCACTTCAAATCCTAAACCTGATGTGTTCGTAAACTTCGAACCCGGGTTCGTGATCCGAGTAGATCCGTCACGTGAACCAATGGATCCAGCTAGTAACCCTGAGTAAGTTTCCGAAAACGCCCAAATTTATCATAAAATTGTTCGTTCAGTAAAATATTCTTTCATGAAAACTATTATTAATCTGAACTGCTATTTTTACTCACACCATGCATAATCACATCCATATTAGAAACCTCCAAGGGTAAACATGATAAGCGCACTAATGACACCCAAAAATTGCGTGTCTAAAACATTCTCATTATAAATATTATGCTTCAACTTAGCACTCAACTTGTTAGTTTTTATTCCTAATTCATCAATTTTCACGTATCTCAACAAAGTGGAATGGGGTGGGCCATTCTAACAATTACTGTTAATTTAGTTGTCCCGGCTTGGAAAGCAATTTTCTAACTTTTCCCAACCCTTTTCATGTACTCGAGCATTTTGAACAATGTCCGCTAGTGTGGATCGATAGACTCAATGTAGAGTTCGGCAAGGGAAAATTTAGTCCAGTGGTGGAGACTACTTTTTCGGAAGAAATTGAAAAAATATTGAAGGAAGCATTTAGTAAAGTTCACAGCTTTGACCTACGATAGACATTGTACACAATACCTTGTTGAATATAAAGGGTTTTTCAATAAGAGGTGTTATTTTAGCTAGTCAAAGAAAAACGCCAATTTTCAATATAAATGATTGGATGTTCATTCATTATGAAGAAGAAGCTGTGCCGTCAATAATGGAAAATAACATCAGGCAAATGACCATCACGACCACGCTCACAGGACCATATCACTTTTATGAAATTTTCCATAACTAAATCGCAAAGTGGCTGCCATATGTCGCAAGGTGTTAAATCTCAAGATCTCGGTGGCCAATTGTGATCGCCTCTTCTAGAGATAACACAGTCCGAAAATAGTTTCGTTGCTTGTGTGGCACCTAGCGCCGTCTTCTTGAAAGTAAACGTTGTCCAGATCAATACTATCTAATATCTGCCATAAAAACGTTTGTGGAATGCCTAATTCCAGGGAAAAGTCGCAAGGTGTTAAATCACAAGATCCCGGTGGCCAATCTTCGATAAATAACACGGTACGGAAACTTTACCCGCAAAAGATCGTTGCTTGTGTGGCACGTAGGTTTGAGTTCTTGTGTTAACTGAACTTTATAAGCCTCAAGATCCAAATCTTTTTGCGAAATACGGCGTAATGACGTTTGTGGAGTGCCTTATTCCAAAGAACGACAAAGAACGGACAAACCTGGGTTTTCTTTAACGCTTTCGGCTACAGCAGCAATATTCTCGACTGTTCTTGAGCGATGTGCACGGGTTTTGTTCTTCACATCACTAACTTGTCCCAACAGCTCAAATTTTTCCACCAATTTCTTTATTGCGGTCCGACAAGGTGCTTCACGACGATCCAAAATGTTCGAGTTTTACGAACCGTCTCTACCAAATTTTCACCTTTTTCATAGTGAATTTTAATAATTTCATTGCGTTCTTGAAACGTGTATCGTTCTATTTTCATTAAGGGAGTAGTTTCTACTTGTCGAATGTCAAAAAATGACAGCTTCAAACGTGACAGCCACCGAAACAGCGGGTAATTCAAAATAACACCTCTTATTGGAAACAATCACACAAAAAATTCGGTTTTAAGAAAAAAGAAAAGGAGAGCCACATTTGTGCTAAATCTCTCACCGTTTCCACCCAAGAAGGTACGTTATTTTATATACATAGATAGTAGAATACATAAAGGCTCATCTGTGTCCAAAAATTGAGTACCACTTTGAGTTTGAAAATTATATATTTTAAACTCAATGGTACCACTCATCGTTACACGGGCATTATATGAAGATATCGTATGTAAAAAATCAATTATCAACTATCTGCTATATTTCCATTCCAAAGGAGTTATTCTTAAAAATTCCATTGAAGCCAAGGGTTATCTATGGTTCGTCGTTCGCTAGATTCAACATCTGAAGTTTATGGAATGCATTGTGACGTCATGAAGCCCTGTGGCCTGTTTTTAAGTTATTTCTTCTTCTCTTCAGTCATCAGTGTAACAGTGTTGTTCAGTTACGCAGTAGACCTTTCTAGTATAGGTGGTTATTCTGTTTTTCAACTCCTAATGCTTATATTGGTCTTTTCCAAGCCTACAAAAAGGCTCAGGACCAGAAGGTTATAACCTTGATGCATTTTTGGCAAGTTCATTGGCTTCTTCATTTATGTAAACACCTCAATGCCCTGGCATCCATTGTAGAGTCTACCCCTAATGTAACGCCCATGTTCGATACGAAAAACTGATCAAAACTTTCACCGATAACTATATTGAATGTTCGGGACAAAACAGGTTTTGATGTACCCATCGCCCCGTGGTTGATGACATGAAAGGCAAAACAAACAATAATTTCAATACCGACGAAATTTTTGTGTAATAGGTTTATGAACATGGGGGTGGAATGAAAAGCTGGTGGCATGTGTTTTAGGGTGGAAAGTTGGATTGCTGCTTTTCAATGTTTAATTGCTATTTCGCCCCTAGTTAATAGTAAAGTGTATTTCGCAGATCATGGTTCAAAATTTGGAAGAATACCCACATTATAACTTTTTTCATACATCTGCCGTTCTGATGAGGTTACAAATTGAAGCGATATTTTTGTAAACATTAAATAAATTTGTTATAGGACTCTCAGTCATTCCATAAACATGTCAAAAAGAGTTTACCAATGAGAGGTGTTATTTTGAATAGCCCTCTATTTCCGTAGATGTCACGTTTGAAGCTGTAATTTTTGGTAATGTTGACAAATAAAAACTACGCCATTAATAAAAATGGAACGATACACGTTTCAAGAACGCATTGAAATTATTAAAATTTACTATAAAAATAGTGAAAATTTGGCATCGAACATTTTTAGGTCGTCGTGAAGCACCTTGTCGGACCGCAATAAAGAGTTTGGTGGAAAAAATTCGAGCTGTCGGGACCGCTTATTGATGTGAAGAATAAAACCCGTGCACGTCGCTCAAGAACAGCCGAGAATATTGCTGCTGTAGCCCAAAGAAAACCCGGGTTTGTCCATTCCTCGTTTTATTTTCAATAAGGCATTCCAAAAACGTTTTTTTGGCCCAAATTGGACAGTATTGATCTGGACAACGTTTAATTTCAACAAGACTGCGCTACGTGCCACACAATCAACGAAATCATTGATCTTTTGCGGGAAAAGTTTCGGACTGTGTAATCTCTCGAGGAGGTGATCACAATTGGCCAACGAGATCTTGTGATTTCACACCTTGCGACTTCTTCCTTGGGGCCAGGTGAAAGAGAAGGTCTTCGCCGATAGACCAGCGTCGATTCAAAACCTCAAGATGGAACTCGTGAGGCTATCGAGGACATAGGGCAGCCACTTTGCGATTTGGTATAGAAATTTTCATTCAAGGATATGGTCCTGAAAGCGTGGTCGTGGTGGTCATTTGCCTGATGTTATTTTCCACTATAAATGGCATAGCTTCTTCTTTATATTGAAATATGGCATTTTTCTTTGAATATCAAAATAACAATTTTGACTGGAAAACCCTTTAGTTGAACACGTGTACACTTAAGTCTTGGTACCCCCTATAAACCTCTCAACTTGTTGAATGTAAAATGTCAATTTTTTCTGTGTGGAATCTTATCCCACAAATGAGAACAATAAACCAGAAGAAAATGTTTCTTTTTCAGGAGAATCCAGGTGTTTTCGAAGTTGATCAGTTTCCATCGAATAACGAGAGTGGTAATATTGAGAGTGTTCCGTGGAAAATGCTGGTACAGGGTGATTAACTTATCTTGGTAACCTATTTTTTCTCGAAAAGGGATACATATTTTTCTATTCCGTTTACAGTATTTGGTACAAGTCAATGTTTACTTGAGATGTGCGTAAAAGTCGGAGAAAAGAATTGAGACGCGGTGATATCATTTCTAATTGAAGGATTTTTTATTACATACAATGACAGTTCTCCAAAAATTTCTTTGTATCATCTGGACTTTTTCCACACTTGTAAAATAAGGGTCTTGTTACGGTCGCAAAATATTAAAACCTTCAAAAAATATGTTCAGTAGTCGTAGATAAAGTATGCTACTCGTGTATAATGGCTGTTGTTCGCTCGATGATTTCACCTCGTGAATAATAGCTATTATTATCCGCTCGTTCCATAATATACTATTTTTCAAATGCAATACCCTGTAAACCACACAGATATACTTAAAAGTGTATATAAAACAGAACCGAAAGATGGTTTTTGTCATTCAATATTCATCCTCATACAAACCGTACCACAATCATGAATATTCTAAAATTCGTTCTTCATAAAGCGCAGAACTTTCTTTGTGAAATATAATCTTATAGGGGAGCGATCACTTTATTAGAGGATCTAAGTTAGGCTTGGTCCGGATTTTCATTAAAACTGCGAGACTTCTCTCGCTTCATGGCTTTGTGTTTGACTTATGCAGATATTTACTCAGGAGATTATGAGGGCTTTTGTTAGCAATGTTAACGGACATATCAGATGCTCTGGTATCTTTTTACAGGGTGCTAGCTGGAATTTTATCGAAATTTACATCGTGAAAGAGTATTAGGGCAGATATTGCGAGAATAATGAATTCCAGCAGGAAGTTTTTGATGTAGGAGCTTCTTTGATTTAGTTTAGATCGAATTAATAGTAGCTGCTTTGTAGAATCTCATGAACTATGAAAGCTGAACGAAAAAGGATGAGATAAGCTCGACTTATCCAAATAGCTCAATCATTTATGAAAATTAATTTATAACCAAACATTGAAAAATGTTTATGTTAAATGATAGAGCTGATTAACTGGTTGTATCATTTTGGACCTCGCAGTTTTAAAGTTCCGAAAAAACTCCTTAAAATGATTTTTCCGAAAGATTTCTACAGAGTGCTCCTCTTTCAGTTATTTCATTTTCCAAAAACTTTATCTAATAGGTGCATTTGCATATACCACAGAAAGTTTCTGGATAAAAAAGTAGCGTTTATGCTCCCTTTCTGACTATTGTGTTGGCCTCTTTGTTTTTTTGATTTCTGAGTAACCAGGAACCCAGACTGAAGAAACCTTGTTGTTTTTTGAGTCGATGACACAGAAGGTCAGTGCTTCAATTTCAGCTTGACTATAAGAACGGATTATTATGTCACATCATTGGGTTTGTGCTTGACTTATCCAGATATTTACTCAGGAGATTATGAGGGCTTTTGTCAGCAATGTTAACGGACATATCAGATGCTCTGGTATCTTTTTACAGGGTGCTAGCTGGAATTTTATCGAAATTTACATCGTGAAAGAGTATTAGGGCAGATATTGCGAGAATAATGAATTTGAGCAGGAAGTTTTTGATGTAGAAGCTTCTTTGATTTAGTTCATATCGAATTAATTGTAGCTGCTTTGTAGGATCTCATAAACTGAAAGCTAGAAGAAAATGGATGAAATAAGCTTGACTTATTCAAATACCTAGCTCTATCGTTCATGAAAATTAATTTATAACCCTACATTGAAAAATGGTCATGTTTAAGTTTAATGATAGAGCTGATTAAGTGGTTGTTTCATTTTGGACCTTGCAGTTTTAAAGTTGCGAAGGAACTTTCAGAATGATTTCTTTCCGAAAGATTTCTACAGAGTGCTCCCCTTTCAGTTTTTTATTTTCCAAGAAATCTATCTAATAGGTGTATTGTATATAACACAGAAAGTAGTTTATATACACTTTCTGGCTATTGTGTTGGCATCTTTGTTTCTTTGATTTCTGAGTAACCAGCAACACAAACTGAAGAATGATCTCTTCTGAAATATTTCTACAGAGTGCTCATCTATCAGTATTTTTCATTTTACAAAAACTCTATCTAATGGGTGCATCTGCATATACCACAGAAAGTTTCTGAATGAGAAAGTAGCGTTTATGCTCCCTTTTGGCTTCTGTGTTCTTTTCGTTTCCTATGATTTCTGGGTAAAGCAACCCAGACTGAAAAAACCTTGTTTTTCCTGCCTAATCATCGAGATTTCTTCGGCACTCCCATATTAGTTTTGAGTTCATAGTATAATGAACTAGTATATACTGCTTGAATCTTACACTTACACACGAAGGAACTTTTGGAATGATTCACTCTGGAAGATTCCTCCAGAGGGCTTCTCATTCCGTTTTCTTCCTTTTCCAGAAACTCTTTCTCAGTTTTGAATTGAATTGAAATTCTTAACCATAATACATTCGACATAAAAGAAATTGCTATAGTCCGTTCACGAAAGGTTGAGCCGTCGGTTGGCCATGATAATTTGACATATTCCACTGTGTATATTAAAATTTTAGGTTATGATGTTTATTCTCTTGTCAGATTGATACGCAATGTTGTCAATATTGCATAGAGTTGTCTGATAACTCGCAAGCTCGTCGGACGAGGCCGGTACATTCGGCACCATTGAATTTATTTTACGTTATGACAGCAAATACTGCCAACTTCAGATAAATAAAGAAACGCCTACTATGTGCTCAACCTTTCGTGAACGGAGTATATGTTTCAGTTAAGTTTGTAACATTACCTATATTGCTTCTGAATTTTTTATGTTCGGTTGCCCAAGACAAGTTTATATTGAAATAGTAGAAATTGAGCAGTAAAAATGCTGATAGATATCGTTAGGTATATAATTTGGGAGGATTCTGTATTTCTGAAAAACTATTTTAGGGTTTTCACTCCCAGTCTCTGAAACAGAAATAATTAAAAAATGTTTAGTTAAGATGAAGTTCTCCTGCGAAAATATTTGCACTTATTTGTCAGGAGCAAATTGGAGTTGAAAAAAATTGTTGCCTTACAACAAAACTAAAACGGAAATAAATAAAAAGGATGATGTAACGTTTCGGTGTCTATATCAGACACCTTCTTCAGACAAACTTGGGAATCTTCAGAATTGTGTGTTCTTTCATTTGCAGTCTAATTGACAGTAAACATTTTTTTCCGCCGACCTCAAATAAAGTGATTTTAATGTGTACGAAATTGATCATTAATGACCCATTTTAATGCTCAATTTTTTGGCTATTTCAATGTGCAATCCTCATGGCAACCGTTCACAAAGTATTCAGAAGCACTACTAGAAATGTCAAAACTCTACTGGAACATAGATACATAGAAATTTTGTTATGTCAAATGTAAGTCTTGTGCAAAATGGAAATGTATTTCAATCAAGAATTCATACACAATTCATATTGAGATCGTCGGAAAAATCTTGTAATCAACTCGGTTATTAATCGAGCGACTAATGGTCTCAAACTATTAACGCGTTCGCTACGCTTCCGCGTTAAAATATGTCGACCATTAGTCGCAGTCTTTAATAACCTAGTTGATTAATAACTATTAATTATTTCTGTTTCAGAGACTGGGAGTGAAAATCTATAAAGTTCTTCTAAAATGCTGATAGTCCCACGTGAGAATTATAGGTGAAAATTAGAGTGTTTATTCGATTTCAAGTTCATATAAAGTGAAAAAATAAATATTGTTAATCCAAAAATTACACCAATTGTACAATTTTTGTCATAGTACCTATCTGATTCAATATTTCATCAAAATTTGTATCCAAAAAGTTTTTGGCGTGATTAATAATCTGTTCTGCAAATGCTGATCACAGTCCAATAAAATTAATTGGGGTGTAGTCATGAACAATTCGAGCGGAAAACTTTTAGCAAACTAACAGTTAAACATAAAATATTGAATCAGTTTCAATGATGGAACTAGTTGTATGTTTATTCAAGGGTATGCTGTATTCAATTTGTCAATAGAAATGTATGTTCAGTTGTGTAACTTGATAGTTCCGATGATATCTAATGGGGTTATTATTTCCTGTTGCTGACAAAATAAATATGAAATTGACACAAATCATATTTGTTTCAATAGTTCATTCAGATAATATATTTCTCGGGTGGACAATTTTTGAAAGGACCACTTCTGAAGGCCATCAAAATTCAATAATCTTGGATCAAATTCTGTAATTGGGTGCGCCCCTGGATATAACAGTTCATTGCCTTGCCTTTCATTTTTTGTACGAATAAGGATATTCAGTAAATAAAATAATAGGTACCTACTTACTGTCAAATTCACAATTATATTATTAATGATTCTAAACTATACATTGTTGCTGCTGATATCACACTTTCGCTTTTGAAGTTTTCTTCAACCAAAATACACACATCGTCAAAAGTATTGGCCCCATAAGTTTTCAAAAATAAAAATCTATGTTCTAGAAATGATGAAAATTTCCTTCCATTCCAACTTCAATACCAAGGGTTGTCCAATAAGAGATGTTATTTTGAATAGCCCGCTATTTCGGTAGATGTCACGTTCGAAGCTGTCATTATTCGACATTTGACAAGTGGAAACAACGTCATTAATTTAAATGGAACGATACACGCTTCAAGAATGCATTGAAATTATTAGAATTCAGTAATAAACATGGTGGAAATTTGGCAGAGATGGTTCGTAAAACTCGAACATTTTTGGGTAGTCGTGAAACACCTTGTCGAACCGCAATAAAGAAATTGGTGGAAGAATTTGAATTGTTGGGACAAGTAAGTGATGTGAAAAATAAAACTCGTGCACGTCGCACAAGAACAGCCGAGAATATTGCTGTTGTAGCCAAAAGTGTTGAAGAAATGGATTGCGCTATCGAGAGATGATTTTTTATGGCCGAAATTGGATCTGGACAACGTTCACTTTCAACAAAACGGCGCTACGTGCCACACAAGCAACGAAACCATTGATCTTTTGAGGTAAAAGTTTCAGGACCGTGTTATCTCTCGAAGAGGTGATTACAATTGGCTACAGAGATCTTGTTATTTAACCTTGCCACTTCTTCCTTTGGGGCCACGTGAAAGAGAAGATCTACGCCAATAGCCCTGCGTTGATTCAAGACCTCAAAGATGCTATCGAGGACATAGGGCAGCCACTTTGCGATTTGGTTATAGAGAATTCATTGAAAGGACATTGTCTTGTAAGCGTGGTCGTGGTGGTCATTTGCCTGATGTTATATTCAACTATTAACAGCATAGCTTCTTCTTCATAATGAAATAAACATCCGATCATTTATATTGAAAAATGGCATTTCTCTTCGAATATCAAAACATTCATTTCATAGAAACCAAACTGCAGGTTCATACAAATTTGAATTCATACATCATTTTTGCTACAAAACTATTCACTCTGACTATTGAAATTCTTGTTGGGGTCGCAAAATTTTTCCATTTTATCCCAAAATATGTTCCAAAAAAATCGACCTGTCTGAGTGTTTTCACATATTCTGATTCTTTGTTGAGTTATTGAAAGTGCACACCTTCAAATGAGGCACCCTGTATTCATTGCAGCATAGAAAACCTCTTTTCATTCATTTATGATTGCATTTTCGAAATGGAACGTAAATTTGTTTCAATAATTTGATCATTATATAGTTTCTGACAGTCTTATTGGAAAGTAAGATGACCTTCTTTTTTGTCGGGCAGTTCATAATTCCATATCAACAATTAATATTCACTTATCATGTCAATGTACCCACTGAGCTGTCAAAACGCTTGTTTTCATTTTTCATTTCTTTTGTTGTAAGACCTATAAAAGCGGATTTTCGTATTCATGAAAATATACTTCATTTGAAGCACAGTTGCAAAAATTACCAGCAAAATGAAATTGTGTGTAGTATTTGTCACTTTGGTGATTGCAGTTTCCATGTCCGAAGTAAGTTATTCTTTATTATTGATTTTTTTATTAAAAAGATACCTACCTGTTTTTGATAACTGAAAAATGAGAGCATTTCACTATTTGTTCAGAATTTCTATATTTCTCGAATTAATAACTCAGTAGGAAAACATTTTTCTCCATTGCATAGGTATTTTTTTTATTTCTCATATGTTTTGTACTTATTGCTTTCTCAAGGAGAAATAATTCTCTTTTTTATAAAATTTTGTTTAACTGAAGGGTCTTTCAATAAAAGGTGTTATTTTGAATAACCCGCTATTTCGTCAGATGTCATGTTGAAGCTGTCATTTTTTGACATTGACAAGTAGAAACTACGCAATTAATAAAAATGGAACGAAACACGCTTCAACGTATTGAAATTATTAAAACTCACTATAAAAATGGTGAAAACTCGGCTGAGACGGTTCGTAAAACTCGAACATTTTGGGGTCGTCGTGAAGCACCTTGTCGGACCGCAATAAAGAAATTGTTGGAAAATTTCGAACTATTGGGATAAGTTAGTGATGTGAAGAATAAAAACCGTGCACGTCGCTCAAGAACAGCCGAAAATATTGCTGTTGTAGCCGAAAGTGTTGAAGAAAACCCAATTTTGTCCATTCCTCGTCGTTCTCTGGAATTAGGCATTCCACAAACGTCATTATAATGTATTTTGCATAAAGATTTGGGTCTTAAGGCTTATAAAGTTCAGTGCTATGCTACGTGTCACACAAGCAAGATCATTTATATTGAAAATGGCATTTTTAAATATCAAAATAACACCTCTTATAGAAAAAACTTTTATGTGAGTAGACCTTTATTATAATCGAATATTTCATTATGCTTTATACAGGAGCTCTGTGTACTGATGGGACCCAGAAGATAGAAACAGTTGTCAACAGATACTCTAGTCATGCTTACCATTTTTCGAGAAACGAATTTTATTATTAATGAAATTCTATCATATCCTTTATTGAAAGAAGTTAATTTCATCTTTGTTATTCAATTTTTTTCAGGCTGACATCAGAGAAGAATGGAAAGCTAGCATGCGCCCCCTCCACGAAGAATGTAAAAAAATAAGTAAACTCGACGATGCCACCTTCAAATACATAAGTGAAACTGGCGAAGTGAACGAGAAAGATAGGAAAGTAGTGGACTATGTGTATTGTCTAGTACGCAAAGTCGACTTCATGGACGACAATGGAAATCTCAAGCAGAAGAACATTGATGCACATTTGAAGAGAATGAAAATAAGTAAAGACGTAATTGACAACACTGAGAAGAGCTGCCAAGACGTTAAGAAACCTGATGTTGCACTGCTGACTTTCAGATATTATCATTGTTTCGCTGAACATCTTCCCAGGAATGTTCAACTTGTTTGATTTTAATAAAGAAATTCAGTTCTAATTTTGGTTCGAACTTACATAGTGGGTGTTTTGCTAGATGTTGAGCTGTCTCATAAGGACATGCTTATAATTTTTCTGATTAATACTTACATATAAAATTATATGATTATAAATTTATTAACTGACGTTGATCGACTGATAGCTGTCATCTAAATAATCTTCCGAATGATTTGTTATTCGACAAACTAATCAGAATATTTACCATATTCTGTCTAAAATACCTTATTTTTTTAATGTTTAATGTATCCAAACATTGCATTGGATACGGCACATAAAATATAAATATTATCAATTAAAATAAGGTAAAATCCAACTAAAAAAATCGCACCAAACCAGAAGACATTTCGAGAAAAAAAATAAAGAGAGCGCTGACAAAAAGTAAGAAGCTTTAGCACAGTATCTGAAAGGGCTTCAAGGAGGTTAGATCCGCGTTTCTCCCATAATTCTTTTGTCCAAGAGATTATTAGCAATGACGCGGCACTCTGTAAGTAGGGGAAGGTGAGGTATAATGATCCCTTAAGGGAAAATTTCAATTGTGGCTAAAGTTGAAGGCAAAACCGCAAGATTTCAATTGTTGAAGGTAGTGAATTTACTTAACTTTGTATCTGCCTACTTATTTTTCATTTCACCTATGTTTTTTCTTGTATTACATATTTTTGTAAAAGTTTAGTAAAGGATCATTTTATACACCCCTGTGGATAAAATGATCCTGGGGTAGGGGCAAAATGATCCCAGGGATCATTTTGTACTATGAGTTAATAAATATCAAATAAAAATGAAATAATAAACTCTGCTGTTTATTTGAATGATGATATGAATTGTTCATAACAATTTAAGTATGTAAGCAAGTCACACAAAACAATAATATTCGATGGGTTGAAAAATCATATTTTTCTTGGGCGTTTCTCAAAGTCGAGAGAAATTCATCCACCACATTCTTATTAAAACCTCGCGCACGCATTGTAATTTCTGGATATCTACGTCTAAATCCACGAAGCCATTCAAGTCCAGCTTTTCCTTTAGCTTTGGAAAATTGATGCGGTAAATTATTTCTTCCTGCCATTTTTGGGGAGCTGAGGTTAAGAATTCCTGAGTGGTCAGCCCGTGTATTATTCTGGACTCCATGTCAACAGTTCCAGTTCTTGTTCCAGGTTGAACACTGTTTGTTTGCTACCTAACTTTTTAGCTGAGCCTACAGCTATTTCATTTTACCTTTGGCTCTTCTTTCTTATACCATCACAGGGACCTCAAATTCTCTTCTCGCGGTTTGTAAGCCATACCATCTCTAATGCCTCTTGCATATGTTCTTCAGGCCTCTTTTGGCGATTAGTTTTACGTTTATAAATTCTCGGCATGATCTGTAAACGAAAACTATTAATGGGGTAAAATGATTCCAGGGATCATTTTAGACACACAGAAGGGATCATTTCACCCCAAATACCAAATTACAAAATATCGATCAAAACAAAACCTTCACATACCGCGTGCGATGATCGAACATGGCTTAAATTAGCTAACTGCTATTAATACCCGAAAATAAAACAACATTTCAGTAAACACTTACATGTAAAAAAAAACGAAAGTCCAAAAACCTGCTTACCTTAGATCAGAGCCACACTTTTTGATTATTTTTTAATAAAATCACGCCAAGCACTCGCACCACATTGACATTTTACAGGTAACTCGCAGGGGCACAGGGGAACATGTTTCATGTGTATTTGGATAGATGGTACAAGCTGTTTCTGATTTACGGCGGGGGTTCATTTGACCTTATGCCCGATTGCACCGTTCGTCTAAGCAACGTTTAAGCCCTTAAGTGAACGTCATTTCAGGGCTCAAACGTTGCTTAGACGAACGGTGCAATCGGGCATTAGGGATCGTATTACCTCACTTTCCCCTAAGTGAACACTTTTCCCACCACAGAATCTACAGTAGAATTTCTGTTGAGTCAATAATCATCATAGGCTTCCAGAGGCGACAATGTCCTGTTAGAAAGCCAATGAGGAGAAAGGTTTTTCTTACTTAGATCCAAATACTTTTTGGATCCTGCAGTTACAAAGTTCCGAAGGAACTTTTTTAATGGTCCATTCCTGGAAGATTTCTCCAAAATGTATCTCTTTCAGTTCATTTCTTCTTCAAAAACTCTTTTTTCTAGGTGCATTTGCCTATACCACTGAAAGCACGAATGTCACTCATTGGCCCAGAACCCTTCTGTGGTATAGGTAAATGCACCTATAAGAAGTAGTTTCTGGAGAAGGAAAAACTTCGGCAGATTCTCCAGGAATCGATTATTCCACTAAGTTCCTTCAGAATTTGGAAACAGAAATATCCAAAAGATATCTGGATCTTGGTAAGAAACAATTACTACTCCTCACTGCCTTTCTTACAGGACACTGTCGCCTCAGGAAGCACCTGTGGAGAATGGGATTATCGGACACTGACGAGTGTAAGTAGGGAGGAGGAAGAAACCCCCATTCACCTAGTCACGAAATGTTTTGCCCTTGCGAGCCTAAGAAAAGAATGCCTTGGTCGAGAAACTTCTAAGAGTGAGAAACTAGCCTCGTTGAATCATTCACAGATATTGGATTTCATCAGATCTCTGAAACTGGAAGGCGAACTTTGAAGGTGGTGTGGTCAGAACAGCTCTGTAAGGGGACACAATAGATCTCAGGTCGCAGTGAACTGTAACCCTTTTTTTACTATATAACTATACCACAAAAGCGTTCTAGACCAGTGAGCAGTGTGGAAGCTCATTTTCTGGCATATGTGTAAGTCTCTTCGTTTCTTTCGATTCCTGAGAAACCAGCAGTCCAGCATGATGAGAGAGTTTACTTCATTTTTCATTTTAATCTCACCGTAGCATCGAGTTAAATTTCTTCTAGATGCTCACGTTTTTTTCGGTAGATAGGTTCGCTGAAGAAATATACTAGAGTCTATGATCATTAGCATCACATGAAAGAAATTTCAGTCAGAATAAATGAACCATCCTGTATATTGGCAAGGAAAGTTGGGAGATATTTCTGAGTGGCCATTTCGTGATACTGACGATAGATGCTATATATACTAAAAGAAAGTAAAATTTTTGTGAGACACTTTATATAAAATCATAAAGTACAACTCAAACTAACAAATTTCTCTCGAAATAAAACAACTCAACAATAAACAAACCACAATTCCTACTTTCAATTTATTCAGGAACAACTTCTCTGGCAACCCATTTGCGACCGGCCGCATGTGTTGACTCCTGATGAACATATCCTGGAAATAATATGGGAGAACCCTCGGGAACCTCTCTCCACAAGGGCTATTCATCTGGCGCCCGACACCGCGTCATAATTTGTCGAACTTTCCACAGAGTTTATTCCTAAACATTTCGTCATGGACATTTTCCAACGACGGTCGAACATAAATCATACTTGAGAAACCTTTTAGCGAAATGAGGAAGAATTGCGAGCACTTCTCTTTTAACAGTTTCGAAAAACCGCGATGAATGAAGAGTCGTTTCCTTTATTGAGGACTGACATATGCGTGCATGTGGAGAGGAAGTCTGTATTATTGAAAACGCCCAGGAATTTCGGATGAATGACGAGTGGTTTCCGCCACGTATGACCTCGAAATTGGGGGTTGAAGTGTGAATGCAGTGGCGTAGAGAGACCTTCATGGATTTGTGGAAAAACTCAGTACCCTTTGATTAGATTAGATCTTTCTTCACTGCAAGCAATGTGACTCTTTGTGCATTACCATACTAGATCTACATTTTGCCCAGGAATGTAACCTTCTTCGGAAATTGATAATTTCCCTAGGAGATTTCATTTCTCTGGGTCGAGGTCTCGACACCCAGCTAGAGTAAGTCTGGTTGCGCCAATACATTCCATAGGTAGTTCCAGTGTCCCATCTGCATAATTTACAGAAATCAGAGTGTTCTTACCTATCTTGCGGCGCAGGTAAATATCACAAAAACAGTGAACTATGGGAAGCTCAGAAAGCAGGCTCATCTCGTTTGTTGACCACACTAGAGCTTGTCGTACCTTTTTTCTGAAGATGCAATCAGTCTCTTTTCTGACTTTGATCTGGTGTTTATTATCTAGTAAGGGACTCTTTCGCCTCTTGATTTGTCGAACTTTCCTTGGAGTTTATTCCTAAAACATTTCGTCATGGACATTTTTCAACGACGGTCGAACATAAATCATACTTGAGAAACCTTTTAGCGAGATGAGGAAGAATTGCCAGCACTTCTCTTTTAACAGTTTCGAAAAATCTCGATTAATAAAAATCGTTTCCTTTATTGAGGTTCAACATACGTAATATGGGGAGAGGACGTCTGTATTATTGAAAAAGGTTCCAGAAATTTCGGATGAATGACGAGTGGTTTCCGCCACGTATTACCTCGAAATTGAGGCTTGAAGGGTGAATGCAGTGGCATACCTATATTCATCTATCGGGAAAGGGTTCTAATCAGTGTCCTGAAATGAGCTACAAAAAGTGACACTCATGTCAAAACCTTTTTGCGCAGGTTCGCAATGGCGTGGCATTCTCTACCCTACGGAATTCACGCTCTTCAGTTGATGTAAAGCCAATTCAGTTCAATTTCTTAAGGCGACAGTGTCCTGTTAAAAAGCCACTGAGAAGACGTAACTCATTCTAACCGAGATCTAAATACTTTTTGGAGCATGCAGTTTTTAAGTTGATGACATAAGAGTTCAGTGCTCCAATAGCAGCGTGACTTTCAGAATGGAAATGCTTTGTCAGGCAAGCAGCAGGCAATGGGTACGTTCAGCAGCACTCAACTGTTAGCAACAGCTGAGTAAGTTGAGAAAGCGATAGCGTTCACAAACACACTGACAGATCGATGTTCTCGGAAGCTGTCGATTCTGGCAGCGGTAAAAATTGCGCTTTTTAACTCCTCTGACCGCCGAAATATGCGCATATTCCTATTTGTGATTTTTTATGTTTATGGTTTTTAGTTGAAGGTAAGTATTGTGTTGTGTTCTGTGGGTTGAAGTGTATTAAGGAGCATTTTTGGTTATTTCAAAACCTACACTTCAATTTATAATCTGCAAGTACAATAACAACAAGTGTCTCAACTGGGTATAAAAAATAAGGTTATACGAGTATATCATGATATGTCAGATTGTGAATCACTCAGCAAATCGTTCTGATAATTCCATCCGTTGAAACTTAACTCTACTCAACTGATTTTTGCTTTATGGCAACAGTTGAGTGCTGCTGAACGTACCAATACTCTACCAGATCGAAGATTCCTATCTATGCGCTAGCTTGTTTATATCATAGATTTATAATTATAGGTCCATGGTTTATATTGCTCCGTCATAAACTTGAACAGACTATAGCTTTTTTGGCAGCTACAACAACGATTGAAATCACTTTGCGACCAAAGAACTAAACGTTACCTTTCATTTTCTTTTCTCACACAGAACTACCGGTGGCCTTTAGAATGGTAAAATCGTTTCCATCAGCTTTCAGTACATACGTTGTTCAATCCGTCCGCAAGAAACTTTATCCAATATAAGAATCCGAATTGAATTTTGGTGTGAGGCACGAAGTTTTTTATCTTACTGCGGCGTTCGACAAATTCATGCAGTGCCATTATTATCGCCTGAAATGCGGCTGGATATTGAATTTGGGCGTCCGTAACTTTATGTTCCTGTCGTTTCGAATCCATACAAGAATCGTTTCACCAATTTAATATGACTTTGCAATTCAAATAGGGAGAAATAGGGATAGAGCTCGATACAATTTTTCTCGGCGAATTTTTCACATCTCCTCAGCTTCAAAATTGGTTTTCTTCAAAAGTTGGCGGCGGATTGATTGAAGGGGATATTACTTCCTTACCAGAAGCTATGAATTTAATACCATCATGTCATGGTACGCTTCATGCTGGATTTATTCATGGCCTCGGTTTTTCGACTTGACAGCGGATGGTGAACGTGGGTCAGAAAAACCTGCAATTTCAATGAAACAGGGTGCTTAAATTATAAGGGGTTTTCCAATAAGATTATGTGATATAATATCAAATAAAGTGTTATTTGATATTCAAAGAAAAGGGATTTTTCAATAAAAATTATGTTTATTTCATTATAAAAAACAAGCTATGCAGTTAATACAGGGTCTCTTTAAATGATTATAACAGCGCAGTTGGCGTTGGACCATTATGAATATCTTCATTCGGATGTGAACTTTTATTTAAAAAAACGATACTGTGAGTTTGGGCTGGTAATTCCGAAAGAAACTAAATAATATGACTCGAATTATAAATTTGTATAGATTTGTAAGAAAGATAAAATAAAAAAATATTAAAAAGAACCTACGATGTTACAATCATTTATAAAGACCCCGTATAAGAAAATAACATCAGGCAAATGAACATCACGACCACGCTTACAGGACCATATCCTTCAAATAAAATTTTTCATAACTAAATCGCAAAGTGGGTGCCGAATATCCTCAATAGCCTCACGAATTCCATCCTTGAGGTCTTGAATCGACGCTGGGCTATTGGCGTAGACCTTTTCTTTCACGTGGCCCCAAAGGAAGAAATCGCAAGGGGTTAAATCACAAGATCTCGGTGGCCAATTTGTGATCACCTCTCTAGAGATAACACGGTCCGGAAACTTTTTCCGCTAAGATCGATGGTTTCGTTGCTTGTGTCGCACGTAGCACCGTCTTGTTGAAAGTAAAAATTGTCCGCATCAATACTATCCGAATTCAGCTATAAAAAATCATTAATCATCTCTCGATAGCGTAATCCATTCACCGTAACTGTTGCTCCAGCCTTTGTTTCGAAGAAGTAGTAAGGTCCAATGACTCCGTCGGACCAATAAAACCGCACCAAACAGTTATACGTTGAGGATAGAGAGGCTTTTCAACAATAACTCTTGGGTTTTCCGAGCCCCAGATGCGACCAATTTGCTTGTCGAAGAAGCCACCGAGGTTGGAAATGGGCTTCATCACTCAAGATGATTTTTCAATGGAATTCCGGATCATTTTGATGCTTTCAACGACCCAGTCAGCAAAGACACACGACGTTGTCGATGATCGGCGGCTTGAGTTCTCGTATTAACTGAACTTATAAGCCTTAAGACCCAAATATTCATGCAAAATACGGTGTTATGACAGAGGAATGCCTAATTCCAAAGAATGGCGAGGAATGGACAACCTGGGTTGTCTTCAATACTTTCGGCTTAGCAGCAATATTCTCAGCTGTTCTTGAGCGACGTGCATTGGTTTCTTTTCACATACTTACTTGTCCCAACAGCTCGAATTTTCCCACCAATTTCTTCAAACGTGACATCTACCGAAATAGCGGGGCTATTCAAAATAACACCTCTTATTGGAAAACCCTTTGGTTCCAAAGAAACCAAGCGCGTTTCCAAACACCCTGTAAAACCCTACAACCGTCCCAGAATCGTCATCTACCATCGGAAAACGTAGATAATCCTCGATTCGAGTCATCGCATTCTGTTCTTTCCGCGACTAAGAATAGTTCCACCGAATCTTCTGCCTGAATAAATTGAACTTCCACTTCGTGTTTCCATGTCGAGAAGTTTGTAGAGACAATATTGGCGGAACTTGTAGCAGAACCGTAATTGGGGCTGGATAAGAGAGGTATTCTGTGTAAATTTTGTATTATCAGCTTCGTGTTATCGTAACTGTTGAAAGCTCTCCACTTGCACATTCATATTTATTGAAACAATATGGCGTTACAGCCGACGTGTTTCTACCTCTGCTGCTGCTGTAGCGGAAAATTTCTTGTGATCCTATCTCTTCAGCAGATATTTTTTGAAAGTGGAGGAGTTTATTCGTATATATATGAGTATACCCATAGATTCCTCTTTGTTCAAGAACGAAAAAAAATATGCTTCATTGTTTCTTCAAATTTAAATACAGCGTTTCCAATAAGATACGTTATTTTGAATAGTCCGCTATTTCGGTAGATGGACGTTCAAGGCTGTAATTTTTGACAAGTATAAACTACGTCATTAAAAAAATGAACGATACACGCTTCAAGAACGCATGTAAATTATTGAAATTCACTATAAAAATGATTGAAAATTTGGCAGCAGGGTCGGTTCGTGAAACTCTAACATTTTTGGTCATCGTGAAGCACCTTCGGGATCGCAAAAAAGGAAATGGTGAAAAAATTGGGTTGTTAGGACAAGTTAGTGATGTAAAGAAAAAACCCGTGCATGTCGCTCAAGAACAGCCGAGAATATGCTTCTTGCTTTGTCCATTCCTCGTCGTTCTTTGGAATTAGGCATTCCACAAACGTCATTACACCGTATTATGCATGAAGAGATTTGGTCTTAAAGCTTATAAAGTTCAGTTAACACAAGAACTCAAGCCACACGAGCAGCGAAACCATTTATCTTTCCAGAAAAAAGTTTCCGGGACCGTGTTGTCTCTCGAAGAGGTGATCACAATTGGGCACCGAGATTTTGTGCTTAACACCTTGCGACTTCTTCCTTTGGGGGACCACGTGAAAGAGAAGATCTACGCCATTAGCCCAGATTAAAAAGAACCTAATTTTTTCTTGCCTACCTCATTGAGTTTGTTCCGGCACTCTTTGAGTCGATGACTTAGGAGCTCAGTGCTTAATAGCAGCTTGACTACCTGAGGTATGGCTATATGGCACTTCTGATAGTTTCTTTCTAGATTTATATCTGAACATCTTCCAATAGCTAAGATTTCCGATTGAAAAAACGTTCCTATAGGAGCCTATAGCGACAGTACACATTTGGTACTTGACCCGTATAACCAGCGCTAACTCTGTAGAGGTTTTGGAACTTCTGTATTTACTTTATTTTTTGAGTTTATAGTCGTGTGTGTTCCCGTTCCATTCTTCTCTTTTACTCAGCAATGTCTTGAAGTTTTCTCAGTGCTTACTTTCTTGATCATTACATCCCTTGGGAGGTTGGCAGATGAGATCTAGTTTTTCAGAGAGGATCAGACTCTTTGATACATTTATGAATCAAGGGGCTAACACATTAGCCAGAAATTGAGGACAAACGCCACTTACTAGCCCAGAACCCTTGTATCAGAAGATTCACCTATACTGGAGAGTTATTCGAGAAGGATTAAACTGGAAGAGATGCACAAACACAACTTATAATTTGATCTTTTACTAAATAATGTAACCGTGGCAAAAGAAGCGATTCAAATATTTCCTCAAAAACGAGAGTTTGCTTCCTAGATCGGTAGTTATTAATAAGTCAGTTTTATCTCCATTTTTGAAGACAGGAACGACGCATACCCTTCCACAACGTATGAAAAATCCCTGTTCTTAATGATTCATTATACATAAATTAACGTCAAAGGTGGTTTTTAAGGGAAGAACTAGAGCTACAATATGGCATGCTATTTCCTTACGAACATAACCCTTATAACATTCATACTTGTCGAATCAAACGTCAACAAGAAATACCCTCCCAATCCGGCTCTGCCTAATCTGAATAGTGGAAATAATTTCCCGCTTCACATTCCCCGAAATCCAACGTTACTCCGAAACCGTGTTGTTCTTGGTGAAAAACCACTTGACCAGGAAATCCCATTCAGTTTCCTCGAACGCGAAATCACACTAGAACTCACGGTTTCTGTCGCCATGTTCGATCACTTCCAACACTTGAAGTTTGTTTATTCAAGCGCCAACCCTCTTCGTACCTGCTCCGTCATGAAATACAATGTGAACAAACTTTCCGCAGCTTGTAGTCGACAGGGAACTCGAGCGCTTAACACTGGAAATGCATTCGGAAAATTCGATTCTCGTGATTGTTTACGTGCGACGCGCTTTGTACCTTTGCTCCTACTCGTTCGGAAGTTCGGAAAACAATTTGCATGAATTGCTGAACGATTGGCCCATAACC
>JACDNR010000492.1:0-33851 GCA_013421045.1 Propylea japonica | reverse complement strand
AACGAATTAGTTTCAGATTTAGTTTATCTTCAAACTCATCATCATACTGCAACCTGTCATATTGATAAACGACGAAATAATAAAATGTAGATTCATATCCCTTATCCTCCAATGAAAAAAAACTACTATATTATATTGTTTTGCAAATATAAGCAAAGAGGACATTAAAAGATTTTCGGATATCAGACAAAAATCTCCGATTTATTAGCAGAAAGTAATCAAATCAAAGAAGATTTTTAACATTCGATCAATTTCTAGCCAAAATGAATATTTCCATATGATGATTATATCTTAGCTTATTCGTGCTGGACTGAAGCGTAATACAATTTTCTTGACACGAAGACCTTCAGATTGCAATGATTAATGGATTTAATATCAAAATTTTGTCAATGCATAGAGCAAATATCGATCTACAATATATTCTTGATCCATACAGTTTGGTACATATATAATAAATTATATAATAAGTCTAATCGGGGCATGTCAAAACTTCTGAGTGATATTGAAAAGGAACTCACTTCTGGTAACTTAACTTTAAAAAAAATTAGAACTATTGGCAATAAATTTGTCAATGCTTCTGAAATTTCAGCTCAAGAAAGCTGCTTATCATGTGCTAGGAATGCCTCTCTCTTCGAACAGTAGAACTCATTTATATAAATACATCGTTACCGGAAGAACGAGTAAAAATGTTGAAAACGGAAAAAGACTTCGAAACTAGATCCGGATTCCGAAGATATTTTTCATCACATGTTATCGATAAATATGTAAAACGACCTTTAGAAACTTGAAAACTACTGTTTAGCTTCTTTGCAGCCATGTAACAATAGAAAGTCGTCGTCAAGAAAAGTTAGAAAATGAGTATGACAGCGAAAACAGCGAAGAAAACGAAAAAGATGTTACAAACTATTAAGTGCAATCGAAAATCTTATAAAATTCGGGGAAAACCCTGCATCTTGCGTTATAGACGATTCGATGTTCATAATGATCCAGCGAACTACTTCAGAGAACAAGTTATGTTATTTCTACCATGGCGAAACGAAGTAAGTGAACTGATAAATGTGAATTGTCAGGAAATTTATAGAAATAATCGAGAACAAATTGAAAATGAGAAAAAAATATACAATTGTTTTTCTGATGAAAATTTTATTGACAACTTAATAAATCAAGCTGAAAAAAATTGCGAAAATGCTGAAGATGAAACAGATAAATCTACAAACAACATTGACGATGAATTTGCAGCTTACGCTTTAGATCAACCTGATTTTGACATTATGGCGCAAGGAGGAGGAGGAGGAATACCAAATTGCTGTAACGATCAAATAGCTCAAACATTCCTCCTTCCTAAAGAACTATCCTCAGATGAATACAATCAATTATGCCGATCTTTAAATACGAAACAAAGACAGTATCTTATGCATATAAAATCGCACTTCAGTGATAACTTTCTTCACCACTTTACGATTTCGTTAGTGGTGGCGCTGGAGTTGGCAAAGTCGCTTAATTGAGGTTATTTATCAAACATTAACCAAATATTTCAATCAGTTCGCTGGATGTGATCCTTCGAAAATCAAAATCCTTATTGTGTGCCTACCGGAAAAGCTGCTTTCAATGTTAATGGTATAACACTTCATCAAGCGCTTAATTTACCTGTTAATCAAGCAAGCAAGCTACGATATGGGTCTACTAAATAGTGAACATTACATTCTTTAAGACTCAAATATTCTGATCTGACCTTAAATTATTAATCATTGACGAAATTTCAATGGTGGGAGCAAAAATGTTGACACAAATAAGTTGTCGTTTACAACAAATATTTGAAACAAAAAAAATTTCGGTGGAATTTCGGTTCTACTTGTTGTGATTTGAGACAATTATCTCCAGTCGGGGACTGTCAAATTTTCAAAGAAAAGAAAAAAAATATAAAGGATCCGTATGCTGTATTGGCAAGGTACTCATTTATGGGATATGTTCAAAATGTTCCAGTTAACCGATATTATGCGTCAAAAAGATGATTTGTTGTGTTGCTCAAGCATTAAATAAATGGCATCGTGTGAAATGACACCACAAGATGTAGCACTTTTTCAAAGTAGAGTAATGTCTGTCCTACCCCCCGCATGTAGACAAAACAGTTTATCTATTTTTCAGTATAATGAAGTGAACGCGTTCAACGAATTCAGACTTGAAAAAATGAATTCCGAATGTACTATATCGAACGCATTCGATATCGTTTATGGAAACGGTACTGAATCCGCTAAAAATCAATTAATGAATTCCGTTAATCAGAAAAAAACATCAGATACTTACGGTTTATGTTTGCGTTTAACACTAAAAGTTGGCGCACGTTATGATGACTACAATGTTAATACAAGTGATGGTTTAGTTAACGGTGCTACAGGTATTCTTAGAATTATTGACTACGGCACAAATCCAAAATCAGGTATGAAAATACCAATGCGAGTATGGATTGAATTTGACGAGAATCGTATTGGTCATGAAATACGTAATGAGAAGAAACAAATAATTGCTAATCGTAAGTTGATGCCAAACTTAACACCGATTGACACAATAAAAAAATAATCACAACTAATAAAAATTCTAGTTTGCATTTACAAAGACGGCAATTTCCATTGGTTGTAGCAGAAGGTATAACTATTCACAAAAGTCAAGGCAGTACTTATGAAAACGTTATTGTTACGATTGGCCCAGAGGTCTTTCCAGAGCTGCACTGTATGTAGCTTGCAGTCGGGCTACAAAAGCCGAAGGTTTATCAATCCATGGAAAGTTCGTTCCTCCAAAAAAAGAATTCAAGAAATATGATGATGATCATAATGTTTTCAAGAAATTCAAAGATTAGAAACAATTGCCAAATTACATACACGACACGTTCGAAAACTTAACCGACATCTGGGAACGGATCATGTATCATAATGTCCAGAGTTTACATAAACATTCATATGACCTACTATGTGATTTAGTTTTCAGTACTGCTGATTTACTTTTTCTAGTTGAAACATGGACGCTTTCTACTGATGCTTATAAACTACCCCCCCTTATTTACAGAAATTTCTAGAATTGATTGCAACCAAATCGAAATGCGAGTGGCGTTTTCAATTGCTGCATCTAAAAATTAAGTAACAAAATTAGCAATTTAACGAAATTCACTCAACGAGAAGATCAAGGGCATATTGAATTGATTAGATTTGATCTTGAAAATATATCTTATTTTGTCTTTTACAATTCACCACCAAGCTTCGTTCGATCTCACCGAAAAAGTTTTCAAAAAAGCACTTCAAGGTTCATGTTTCCAAAAAGTTCATTGGAGACATGAATATCGATTTGAATAAAAATAATAGACACATAAACCTATTCAAAACTTGTTATTTACGATGTGAAACTCCGAAAGATATTCAACTACTGGAGGAACTAATATTGATTGGTGTTTTTCTAATTCTACCTTATGTGAAAACAGTTTTGTATGTTCTACTTTCAGTTACCATAAGCCACTTTGTGTAATGATATCAGACGTTCCAAGATACAAAATTTCAATACTCAAAGAAAACAACTCGAATGAAAATCTTGAATTAAACGAAAAGTTAAATACGGAAAACACTCATAATAACAAGAGAATACTTGTTAATGGAAATATCAATCAAAATAAAGAAATATTGAATAAGAATAATTGTGAAAAGGAAGAAATTAAAAAAGGGGATAATGAATGCATATCCATAGATACATATGAATTAGCAATGATGAAGTTGAATATTTACATGAGGTTTATTAAATACGGATGGTGTTTTCATGTTATTCGAATTCCGCAATACAGTGTCTACTTCCATCAAGGAATTCAGAAAATCAATAGACAAAAAAAATTCTGATATCAACTGTAACATATTTCTAATTATGGATAAGTTGATCAAAACCACAGAAATCATTAGAGAATCAGTTAGTAATATGTTTAGTACGAGAGAACAACAAGACGTACATGAATTCTAGATTTACTTCTTTCAAAATTAGACCGTGATTTCATTTCCAAAATTGAATTCACAATTGAAGAATCATTATTATGTGATAATTGTCCCCAATCGAATTCAAGAACAACTGAAAAATTTATGGATTAAAGATTCCAGATGTTACAGAAATTACTTTCAAAGATCTAATTACATACCAATTACAAGATCATTGTAATAGATGTAACAGACCTGTGGAATGTCACAAAAAGTTAGATCAAGTAACCAATATATGTTTTTGATTCTTGGAGACAAATAACGGACGTTAAGAAATTGAAAACCAAAATGAAAGACTTGGACCCAAATATGGTAAAGATCTATAACCATAAATTCAAAATTAAATGTACAATAAAACATCTAGGTGACCAATATCAAGTGGTCATTATGTAACCACGGTAAGGCAAAGGATAAATGGATTTTATGTAATGATAACAATATATGCACATTAGATGTATTTGATTCCACGTTAGATGACGTTTATATCGTTCTTTTAGAGAGATTGAGCGATGAATACACAAATAGTTAACATAAAAAAAATTCAATGCATATCAAAATATCTGAAATTATATTCACTATAATTGTTCAATTCAATTTATACTGATATAATATATAATTATTATATAAGTCTATATGAAAAATATTTATGCAAATCCAATGGATACATGTTATGTTTATAATTATATACACTGTTCAAAAGTTAAAGTGGATAATTGGGATATATGATCTATCGATTTTTGCATATTTTTATTTAAATTAGGCATCTATATAGGTACCGTTAACCTAGCTGGTTTCGGAAAGGCTGCCCACAAAGGTAAAAAATTACATAGTCTCTTGAATATTCACCTAATTTTTTTGAGCAGTATATATATATGTAGTTAAATGACTTTATTTCCTCATTAATTAAGGAACTAATTACCATTTGTATTTTATTGTGTTAAAGATTCATAATTGAATCCAATGAAAAATGTAATATATGAAGTTATTGTCAAAACTTTGAAAGCAGCTACTGCAGCTGAGAATATATATATTAATAATTTATATGTATTGATTTTATTTGAGCGCTCGTTCTACTTACACACGAGTGTATATATCGTTTTTGCCCAAATGTCTGTAATTTCGTCGAATTTTGAGCCGAAAATGGTCTCAAATAGGGTTCGAACTTCTCGACTGTTCGAGTTCAAGTGATGGAAATGAGGTCAATAAATTGTAGGGCCGCCGGCCGGTCGGCCGTCCGTGAGCACAATAACTCTCGAACGGATTGTCCTAGAGACTTGAAATTTTCAGGGTGTGTTTCAGCTCCCAAATATCTCGGTTAACTTCGTTAACCAGAAAAATCGTACAGGTGTTCCATAAAAAGTGGCATTCAAAATTTTTGTTCCTCAATATTTCACACAAAACGAGGGCAAACGGAATGAAATTTTGCAGCAACTTGCCAATGCTCATAGTGAGCCTCTCGCAAAATTTTGTGGCCATAGTATCAACAGAACCTCAGAAATTCAATTGGAATATTGAAAAGAAGAATTTTTTTTATTTCCATAACCAACTTTCCGATTCAAATGAAATTCATTTTGTAAGTTGAGACTGATATAACTGAATGTTCATGCAAAATTTCAAGAGGATAGCATCATCAGAACCATAGAAATTTCTATTGGAATATTAAAGGAAAGACTCTTTATATTTCCATAACAAGATATCCGAATCAAATGAAATTTATTTTTGGAATTGAGATTTATATATTGAATATTTGTGCAAAATTTGAAGATCATCGCATCATCCGAACTATAGAAAATTCAATTTGAATATTGAAAAAAAAATTATATTTTCATAACAAGATATCTGAATTGAGTGAAATTTATTCCTGGTATAAAGATTGATATACTGAATGTTCATGACAAATTTCAAGAGGATCGCATCATCAGAACCATAAAATTTAATTATTTTAATTTTCAAGTGTGACCATAGAATTGATTTTTTAATAATTTTTATATATAAAGTATCAATTTCAAGTCATATACAGAATTTTGAGATGATAGTCCTATTGCTCCACCAGAGAACGAGCGCTCAGAAGCTCCTGCTCAGGGCTTGCTTCCATTTTTTCATTTTCTGTCTTCCCGGTCGCGCCCACAAATTATTTTGAGACTTGCGGTTCGTTCTTGCGCCGAGCAGAACGTTTTTTTGTGAAGAGATTTTTGAGGTACGCGCGTTTCTAAGCGAGATATTAGCAAAAAAGTGTCAAAATGACAGTTTTTTCATTTTCTGTCTTCCCGGTCGGTCGCGCCCCAAATTATTTTGAGAGTTGCGGTTCGTTCTATGCGCCGAGCAGAACGTTTTTGTGAAGAGATTTTTGAGGTACGCGCGCTTTTCTAAGCGAGATATTAGCAAAAAAACTGTCAAAATGACAGTTTTTTTTTCATTTTCTGTCTTCCCGGTCGCGCCCCAAATTATTTTGAGACTTGCGGTTCGTTCTATGCGCCCGAGCAGAACGTTTTTGTGAAGAGATTTCAGAGGTACGCGCTTTTCTAAGCGAGATATTAACAAAAACTGTCAAAATGACAGTTTTTTCATTTTCTGTCTCCGGGTCGCGCCCCAAATTATTTTGAGAGTTGCGGTTCGTTCTATGCGCCGAGCAGAACGTTTTTTGAAGAGATTTTTTGAGGTACGCGCTTTCCTAAGCGAGATATTAACAAAAACTGTCAAATGACAGTTTTTTCATTTTCTTTTCTGGTCTCCCGTCGCGCCCCAAATTATTTTGAGACTTGCGGACATTCTCTGGGACGAGCAGAACGTTTTTGGAAGAGATTTTTGAGGTACGCGCTTTTCTAAGCGAGATATCAACAAAAATCTGTCAAAATTACAGTTTTTTCATTTTCTGTCTTCCCGGTCGCGCCCCAAATTATTTTGAGAGTTGCGGTTCGTTCTATGCGCCGAGCAGAACGTTTTTGTGAAGAGATTTTTGAGGTACGCGCTTTTCTAAGCGAGATTTAGCTAAAAACTGTCAAAATGACAGTTTTTTCATTTTCTGGCTTCCCGGTCGCGCCCCAAATTATTTTGAGAGTTGCGGTTCGTTCTATGCGCCGAGCAGAACGTTTTTGTGAAGAGATTTTTGAGGTACGCGCTTTTCCGCCGAGCGAGATATTTAGCAAAAAAGTGTCAAAATGACAGTTTTTTTCATTTTCTGTCTTCCCGGTCGCGCCCCAAATTATTTTGAGAATTGCGGTTCGTTCTATGCGCCGAGCAGAACGTTTTGTGTGAAGAGATTTTTGAGGTACGCGCTTTTCTAAGCGAGATATTAGCAAAAACTGTCAAAATGACAGTTTTTTCATTTTCTGTCTTCCCGGTCGCGCCCCAAATTATTTTGAGACTTGCGGTTCGTTCTATGCGCCGAGCAGAACGTTTTTGTGAAGAGATTTTTGAGGTACGCGCTTTTCTAAGCGAGATATCAACAAAAAACTGTCAAAATGACAGTTTTTCATTTTCTGTCTGTCTTCCCGGTCGCGCCCCAAATTATTTTGAGACTTGCGGTTCGTTCTATATGCGCCGAGCAGAACGTTTTTTGTGAAGAGATTTTTGAGGTACGCGCTTTTCTAAGCGAGATATCAACAAAAATCTGTCAAAATTACAGTTTTTTCTTTTCATTTTCTGTCTTCCCGTCGCGCCCCAAATTATTTTGAGAGTTGCGGTTCGTTCTATGCGCCGAGCAGAACGTTTTTGTGAAGAGATTTTTGAGGTACGCGCTTTTCTAAGCGAGATATTAGCTAAAAACTGTCAAAATGACAGTTTTTTCATTTTCTGTCTTCCCGGTCGCGCCCCAAATTATTTTGAGAGTTGCGGTTCGTTCTATGCGCCGAGCAGAACGTTTTTGTGAAGAGATTTTTGAGGTACGCGCTTTTCCGAGCGAGATATTAGCAAAAAAGTGTCAAAATGACAGTTTTTTCATTTTCTGTCTTCCCGGTCGCGCCCCAAATTATTTTGAGAATTGCGGTTCGTTCTATGCGCCGAGCAGAACGTTTTTTGTGAAGAGATTTTTGAGGTACGCGCTTTCTAAGCGAGATATTAGCAAAAAACTGTCAAAATGACAGTTTTTTCATTTTCTGTCTTCCCGGTCGCGCCCCAAATTATTTTGAGACTTGCGGTTCGTTCTATGCGCCGAGCAGAACGTTTTTGTGAAGAGATTTTTGGAGGTACGCGCTTTTCTAAGCGAGATATCAACAAAAAACTGTCAAAATGACAGTTTTTTTCATTTTCTGTCTTCCCGGTCGCGCCCCAAATTATTTTGAGACTTGCGGTACATTCTCTGGGACGAGCAGAACGTTTTTGTGAAGAGTTTTTGAGGTACGCGCTTTTCTAAGCGAGATATCAAAAAAAATCTGTCAAAATGACAGTTTTTTTTTCATTTTCTGTCTTCCCGGTCGCGCCCCAAATTATTTTTTTGAGACTTGCGGTACATTCTCTGGACGAGCAGAACGTTTTTGTGAAGAGATTTTTGAGGTACGCGCTTTTCTAAGCAAGATATTAACAAAAAACTGTCAAATGACAGTTTTTGTTCATTTTCTGTCTTCCCGGTCGCGCCTCAAATTATTTTGAAATGCGGTTCGTTCTATGCGCCGAGCAGAACGTTTTTGTGAAGAGATTTCGGAGGTACGCGCTATTCTAAGCGAGATATTAACAAAAACTGTCAAAATGACAGTTTTTTTTTCATTTTCTGTCTTCCCGGTCGCGCCCCAAATTATTTTGAGACTTGCGGTACATTCTCTGGACGAGCAGAACGTTTTTGTGAAGAGATTTTTGAGGTACGCGCTTTTCTAAGCGAGATATACAAAAAAAACTGTCAAAATGACAGTTTTTTCATTTTCTGTCTTTCCGGTCGCGCCCCAAATTACTTTGAGAGTTGCGGTTCGTTCTATGCGCCGAGCAGAACGTTTTTGTGAAGAGATTTTTGAGGTACGCGCTTTTCTGAGCGAGATATCAAACAAAAACTGTCAAAATGACAGTTTTTTTCATTTTCTGTCTTCCCGGTCGCGCCCCAAATTATTTTGAGAAATGCGTTCGTTCTATGCGCCGAGCAGAACGTTTTTGTGAAGAGATTTCGGAGGTACGCGCTTTTCTAAGCGAGATATTAACAAAAAACTGTCAAAATGACAGTTTTTTTCTTTTTCTGTCTTCCCCGGTCGCGCCCCAAATTATTTTGAGAATGCGGTTCGTTCTATGCGCCGAGCAGAACGTTTTTGTGAAGAGATTTATGAGGTACGCGCGCTTTTCTACGCGAGATATTAGCAAAAAACTGTCAAAATGACAGTTTTTTTTTTCATTTTCTGTCTTCCCGGTCGTGCCCCAAATTATTTTGAGACTTGCGGTACTTTCTCGGGTCGAGCAGAACGTTTTTGTGAAGAGATTTTTGAGGTACGCGCTTTTCTAAGCGAGATATTAACAAAAACCTGTCAAAATGACAGTTTTTTCATTTTCTGTCTTTCCGGTCGCGCCCCAAATTATTTTGAGAAATGCGGTTCGTTCTATGCGCCGAGCAGAACGTTTTTGTGAAGAAATTTTTGAGGTGCGCGCTTTTCCAAGTGAGATAAAAGTAAAACTGTGTCGAAATTACGTAATTGCCCAGGTAAGAAAACCGTGGATGGATCAAAATTTCGATTTTTGCAATTCCGAACGACTGATTGAATTCATAAAGATGATCAATTTCAATACGAATTTTCCACCGAAAAAAACGGAATTGGGGGTCCCTATTTGAATGAATGTGTTCTCCCCGCGGAGAAAGCCGTGGCTGGGCCAAAATTCCATTTTTTTGAAGTTCCAGACGACCGCCTTAATTCATATGATGATTGATTTCGCATCATCAATTCAAAAGATATTCATTTCACTCTTTGTTTCATGATAGAACAAATTCTAGGCGATCGGAAACTTGAAGACATTTGGCAACGCCGCCGCCCTAATCGACGGTAGACTCTCATCGATGCACCGTACTGCATAAACCGTTGCGTAAAAACGTGGATAACTTCACACGAATAGTCAAGAGTCTGCGCAAAAAACACACACTTTGAAGTTTTCTTTCACTATCCAATAGTCCTTCATCTGGCAAAGCTCGTCAAAGTGTTTTTTAAACTTTTCTTTTTCTTTCTTCATCAAACCTCGGGGCTATCTCCTCATCATCGGAAAGTGTAACGGCCGAGGCTTTTATTTTTTTGAAAGTTATTTTTTCATATTGATTCGTTTTTCTTTTGCTCTTCCTAACTGTGAAGCTGCCTGAAATAGATATACCTTCGTGTTGAAGGTTTTTGATACTACATTAATAGCTTCAAGGATGTTTGTTGAATAACGACTTGAAAAACGAAAAAAAAAAAACTTCTCAAGCTGTTTCTCTTTAATCCCATCGCTTCAGCTCTTTCTTTAGGTTTTGTAGAAATAACAATTAGTTTAGCTGAAGTTTTCATGACATCTACATAGCAGTGCTAAGCGATTTCAATGAATCAATTCTTGAGGCCCATCTGGTGGGGGCAAAGCTTCTTTAAAGATCGAGAAGACTAAGCGAGAAGTCCCATCTTTTGCTGCTTTGACTAAAAAAAGACAAAGAGGTGTTCAAGGATTCCAAAAAGGAAACATTTTCAGGGATACTGGTCATGGCATCATTTACTACCAAATTTAAATTGTGGTGCCGCATAGTGCACAAATTTAGCGGTTTAGCTGTTTTTTTTCCAAAATTCTGGTTTTTACTCCAGTGCAAGCTCGAGACATTGTAGCTGCGCCGTCATATCCCTGTCCTCTACTAAACATTTTTAACCAAGAAATAAATTAACTAACTAGAAAATTATTTTATAATATCAATTGGTTATTAACAGATGAAGTAAAAATATAAAAGGATTAACACCCGGGCCCCCAGAGCCGGGGCCCCCCACCATGGGGGTCCTGGGGGGGTGTAAATTACGGCCACGTTCTTCTTCTTTCTTGAAACAATGTTCCTTTTTATTTAATTTGAGATGGGTGATGATGGGTCGATTAAGCTTTATGGCCAAAAATTAAGATAAAGAACACTGCGCACGCGACCATAGAACAAAAATAACCTAAATATGGATTCCTAACCTCAATCAACTACCGATGTAAACTGTAAAGTAAACAAACTAAAGTGAATAAACACTTGAAATGAAAAGTGACTACATTTCTATTTTTTACATTGATATATTTAAAAAAGTGAACTACGAATCAACAAATCTCAAGCCCCTTTCATTCATTCTGACACTAAATAAATCAAAAAGTCATGGAAAACTGCTGTAATATTGTGAAAAGCCCCTTGTAGACTGTGAAGATGAAGGACTTCAGTGCTCGTTTTGTTCGTGTTATGTACATGTACGATGCGTAAAAAAAGGAGCGGTGCCAGGTGGTATGAATGGAGGAGATGTCTTCTTCTCCTATGTATGTCAGGAATGTTCTGATTCGAATACAGAAGTTTTCAAAGAGACAATTATCATGCGTAAGATTGATGAAACAGTCAATTTTTTTCTAGTTTATAGCGATTATCTTCATTTATTTTTCAGGTTACAAGTAACCGTTCTTGTGTTATATCATTTGAATACCAAAAGTCCAGGTTTGGCAAGAAAGGGTTTTTTTCATTGGAGGTTTCACATAGCTACATTCATCGATAAGAACTGGGAAACTCTCTTCACCAAATACGTGTAAATATACTGAGTAATTATACCTTGTTTATGTTTTTACTCTATTTATCATCTTGCAGTAAGAAGAAGAAATCATGGACTGGTACAGTTGCTGGAACTCTGTCACATTTTAGTGTATTCTTTTTTCTATCTGGTACCTCCTCCGTTTTCAAGGAGCAGGCATGGTGGACTTTGAAGTATCCTAAGTTATCTCCATATCTAATAACTAAAATATGTGGGTGAATTATTTCGATTGAATAAAATATGTTTCACTTAATTTTGAGAGACAGTTCTCAGTTTGCGACACTCAGTACATTCAATTTTTGCATTATATGTATTGTGATTTTCTCACAACAAATTTTTCATGATATATCTTATTCCAACAAATCAAATGTTGCAGATAATTCGCTGATGGCTCAGAAAGTCAAATTAAAGGCTGAAAAACGAACAATCACAGATTCAAGAATATTCGATCGAATACTTGAAGAACATGTTACAAATCCAGAACTGTGTCTCAACCTTTTTTGATCGAAGAAAGTGAAACTCAAGAGGACAGTGCAGAAATAAGCAGTGATGTGATCGATATCTTACCTAGTCCTTCCCAGATAAAACAAGTAAGTTTTTGACAGACTTGAGACGAGACGAACTCCAATCAAGTTTATTAATAAAATAACGATTCTATGAATGGTTATGAAAACCCTAGGGTTTCAAAAACCTGTCTGAAAAGCAGTTGCTATGTGGGATATTTCTATCACTTTCAAATTAATTTTTATTGAATATAAGTATATTACTATTTCTTAAATTACAGAATATGAAAGAAAAAGATAATAAGGAAACAATAAAAGAAAATCTTATTACCCTCCATAGATAATAAAAGTGAGTATGTATATACAACTGTGAGCAAATTTGATATTTATCTCAATTTTAGATTCTTAAAAATGACAATTCACCAGAAGGTCTATCAGATGATTTCACAAGATGCTCCGTAGAATCACAGGATAAAAAGCAACTGGAGACATAATGAAGCACAAAAAAGATAATGAACAGAAAGAAATTTGAAATTATTGGACCCTTTCTGTCATTATAATACTTCTTAAGCAGTAGGTCTTGATAAAATTTTCATCGCTCACTATTCTTGATAATGAGGTAGTTTTCTTCTTCCCAATTCTATATTTAAAATTGATTGATTTTAGGTATTGCACTTATGAAAGGTATCAGTTTGAAAACAAAACTACTCGGAGGAGTAAGAAAAGAGATGATACTTTCTCCCTATAGTGGTATATATCTCAAACCTTACATCAGAAGGGATACAGATAGCTTTCCGTTGTGGTTACAAATGATGGCAGAATTACAACTTACGGCAAATAAGAATGATGCTACTTATGTTTTACCTTCCCGGGGCCCATTATGACTTTGTATATGTGCAACCAGAACACATACCTGCCATAAATTGTTTATGTAACCATTTTTTTTGGCCAGGGATTGATTGTAAGTCCATTAATGATAAAGCAGGATGAAAATTTATGTCAGTCGATTGAGTTGAACAATTTTTCTTTGCAATAAACTTAAAAGGTCCCAAATGAGCACCCTGAGGTACCCCATCCGCAGCAAGGGCCTAACTTTTATCCACTGACAGTAATACGTTGAGTTATCACTCGATATTCTTGTATAGCTCGAATTTATTCTGCATCTGAAATTGTGATTTTGATTTTAGTGACCGACACACTACAATACCCTGATTTTAGCTGTGTAGTGGTGTATAAGCGCTTGGTTGTAGGTTTTGCATTTCTTGTTCCAAATGTTAGCCATACAGAAAATTACATATCATTTATATTTACAAGACCTGGTTGGAGGAATGTAGGAATCGCCACATTCATGTTATATCATCTCATTCAGGTACATAGGAATGACATTAAGTTTTCATGCCATCTAACGAAATTATTTCATTCTAGACAAGCCAGGGAAAGGACATTCTTCTCCATGTATCGATAAATAACCTGCCTTCTTCTTATACACAGAAATTTGGTTTTAAGGTTGAGAAAGTTGTTCTAGACTTTTATGATAAATATTTGAGGGATGATGTTAAGATTCAAAACATGCATTTTTATGTAGATATGAAAGATGATAATAATGAAGAAAAATAAAATGAAATAAAAAAATGTCCAACTTTGTTTTCATTTCATTCTTTTTTTATATACATTTCACTTAATCTTAGGGTACAAAATAATAAATACGATATTTTAATTCAAAGTTTCATATAATATTTCAAGCATAGTTATCTATAGAACCACAATTATTATGAAAACAATTTGAATTAAAATATTTTTGATAAGTCACTACGATCCCATGTTGATCAATTTCAAGAAACAAATGATAAAGTTTCCACAGAAACAAAAAAATTCTCCAACGTCTTTCATATGACACTTTGCACTGAGGGGTGTTTATTTATCATATTGCTTGCCCCTCAAATATGTCCTATCAAACCAGAATTTTTTCTACACAACATATTCGTGTGCTGCTGCACTACAAAGTGTCAAATATATTTGGCCCCATAGCACAAAGCAGATACTATATGAAATAAATAATACTTCATTTCATTGAAACACTACTGTGTTGATGATACCCTGATAATATGTAAGATCTTTGCCTACAACTACAACTTAAAGTATTCTTCTTCTCTTAGCACTTCCAGGTGTGTTTGGAATTGGGCTTGATTTACCATTAGAACCTCCATCTTCTGTTTTTAATTGCCCCTAAGAGGTCTTTTTGTAGTTTTGGTGTTTCGTCATCTTACTTTTAGTTTTAGGATCATCTTTTGAAATGGAATTAGAGTTACGATTCTTCGTTGCAGATTTTGCTTTTTCAGAATCTTTCTTTATTTCTTTTTTGGTAGAAACTGTAGAACGAGGTGATTCTCTATCTTTGGTACTACTAGTACTGTCTCTTCGAGGTGTGTCTTTCATGTTACGTACAGGGGTTTTGTCATCCTTAACTTCCTTTTTCTTTGATCAATTTGGGTGTGTCACGTCCTTTTTGTAACGACTTCCTTTCTTCCTCTTTCTTGGATATAAGAGATGCAAAATCATCTTCAGGTAAGGCGAATTCTTTCTCATTATTGGGGAAAGGTATTGATTCGTTTTCATCAAGTGCTTCTAGATTGTACATGGTTTCTAAATGTGCCCAGATTTTGTCAGGGTCGACGTCTTTATTAATATTATTATTGAATTTCTCACATATAAATGCCATTTGGAAGTATTGTTAACTCCTTGAAAAATATAATCCAGGATAAAACAAAAACATTAGAAAATTGAGGTTATTTTATTACCGACTGGTTTATGCCCAACCATTGCATCCAGAAGTTGCCCTTCATTGGCGATTGTCCATTCGATATCATCCATAGTTGGGTATCCAAATAAGAATAGAAAAATGGAAATTATTACTATTTTAGAAAAAACTCCAAACAAAAATATCGAGTTCAACGACACTTCAAAACTACAAACATAACCTAGTTGAAAACATCTGTCATAATTAATGGACTTAGCTCAAGTTCATTACCCATTTATTATTTCATGCGGTATGCAACAACAATCAGTGAAGGTAATTATTGAAAGAGTTATATAGGTAAAAGATAAAAAAACATAATTTGTCAAGTTACAGCGAAACATGATTGTATCGAGCGCAACCTAAAATTGAATTGACTAAAATCAATTGAATCCTGATATCGTTGTAGTTTTGAGAAATATTTATGAATATGTATACCCAAACTAAAGAAAAATTGTAAAAATTACGACGAATTATGACTAAATACATCTCCATATCGAATGTTACCATTCACTCTCAAACTAATATTATGTTCACCTGATATGTGAGGACCCTAATATCAAAGGCGGCAAACTCCACCATGTACCCTTTCGTGTAAAGCACAAAAAACGGCTACATCCATATTGCTTCATATTGAACTGTGAGAGTAGCTTCTAATAGAAGTAAATACCGAACTTCATCGAATTCAGAGGTAATTATGCCTAATATCTTTATCGTTTGGAAAAAAAAAATGAGTAAAATTAATGGAGAATGCCGTGTTTGTTACTAACACTTGGATTTTGCCGGATTTGATACCAACAAAGTTCGATTGAAATGAGTTGGAATTGAATATCAAGTTTTTGGAATAGATTCAAGGGTTAGAATATTAAATTATTCCAAGGAGACGTATAATCGAAAATATTTTTATGAACATAACAATATCTATCAAACTAATACAGATGGTATTTCTTCAATAAATTCGCAGGTTGCCACCTTCTTCTGCTGTGTCTTCCACGTTTGGCAATGTGTTTTCTTCTTCCTGACCTGGTTGCCCGAGCTCAAGAACGTTAGAAAGGATTTTTGCATAAAAATGGAGTTCTTTTATTGATCTCCAGGTCGCCCCAAAGTGCTTTGTAAGAAGTTTGTCAACATCTTTAAGCTTCAATACATTAACTTGTTGTAGACCACCTTTTATGATGATGGGTTGAATCATGTGAAGGTTTTTTTTTATTTTTTTGAGTACACTTTTAAAAGTTTGCAAATCATTATAGTAATGCAATTCACCTCTAATCAAAACATTACCAGTTTTACATTTCTTCAACAAGAATCTTTTTGTGTTTTTAAAAGAAAAATGCCATGTTCCAGGGGGTCTCACAAACATCTGAGATAGTTTCCTTCCAATTAAAAACGTCGCAGTTTTCGCCCAAATGAACAGCTGTTGCATTTTTAGATAAAAGCTGTATATATGTTTCTGGCTCTGTAATAACTTCCAACTTTCTGATCTCCCTCTCGATATTGCCAAAAATCTATCAGCAGGAAGAAATGAATGGCCTACTACTGGAAAAATAACTTCGATATTTTGAATACGTTCTGGTGCTTTCTCCGATAGCCATTTGCAGCACATTCCAATAAGTGTTGTATTCTTGTTTTGTCCACTGCAACCATCTGCCATCAGCCTGACTACTGTTATGGTGGGGCCAAATTCAATTTATTGAGTCGATCGAAAACACAGGATGAAATTTCATTGGAACCCTTTCCAAATTCATTTTCGGTCCAATAATAGGAAAAAACATTATTTTTGTTAAGTTTAGATTGGGACGTCCCCTGAACAATAGTGAAATTGTACAGGTACAGTTGCCTTGAATAGTAAGCGGTTTGATCTGGAACTTTGGGGAGTATGAGATTCTTCTGGCAATCGAACGATAAAGTAAACAAATCATCCCTGTTTCTTTCAGCATTTGAAAAAACGCATTCGCTCTTTGTTTGTGTACTTTCTTGTCAATGATGAAGTTATTCTTCTCCCCTTCATCTGTACATCTCTTGATCTTTTCAGTCAGTTCTATACATGTTGAGCACACGTCGGTCCGAGGAGTGTTAAGCTGAGATTATACTTGTATTGAATATCATTCGAAAGTATGATGGCTTCACTTTTTCCTCTGGAGAACACTGATTGTTATACATTTTTGACATTTTTTCTACAGACAAATCCGAAGACAAATAATTTCTTCGCGAAGAAGAACGACAATAATGAGACTCTACACTTCTGAACGAATTAATGAATGTTTGAACAGCAATTTGTTTCCCATGGTACTTTGCTGTTTTTCTGTCGCCTTCTCTTTTTCTGAAGGTGCTTCACCCGTTTTAGGAACGATTTCATCACGTATGTCAGACGATGTTTCGTTATATTCAATACATTCAAAAAAGACTTCTGACATACGGGAACATGGTCCTTTGAAACATTTTTCCTAATAAAGCATCTCACAGAAGTTTCTTTTGCTGTATGTTTGTAATTAGATGGACGGCGACGCTTAGGTGGTTGAACATTACAAAATTTCAAAATAAATGCGTCCTGACTCATCTTATTTCGTATGGCGTAAAATGCATCATGAAAACTTTTAATGTCCCCCATTGTTAAAGTACTACATTGGTAAGCTTTCGTTGCATGTCCACAAGTGGGATATATCGGCAACAAATGTGGAGAATATCTGGAAAAAACCATGTGAAAGGAAAAAAGTCTCCACCAAATTTCAAAACACGAAACTTAAGAGCCAAGAATTCGATAATACTCTTCAAAGAGTAATATACAATGTAGGTACATACCTTGTCTCTTTACGTATATTTTGTTGCCAAGTAGAGGGTTTTCGAAGCCTTTTACGAGCTTCATTGTTTTCAACAGGCGTTGTAACACTTTCCATTCTAATTTTGTTTCAAACTCAACAATTTTATCGAGAAACAGCAAACCGTACGCACTACTCAAATAAACAACCTAAATGATCTGAATTCGAAACAGATGATATAGTATGTGGCTTTTGATTGGCCTGAAGGGACATTGCCGACTTTGATTCTAAGCGGCTCTTGGAGATTGCCGGGTTTGATTCTAAGACGAAATTTCAGAGCGTTTTTTCAATGGGATATAGCCGTTCTTGATACTCGAAATCCATATGTTCAGATAGAGCGCGAAAAGCTGAGAAAGATCATGTATTTATGTCAATTTCGCCCAAAAGTGGAGATTGCCGACTTTGATACCAGGGTCCTCATGTAAGATAAATACCCTACACGGGATTCGAACCCATCATTTCGAAGAGTTCTTGGTCTACTGGACCACTGAACAGCAATAAAAGGAGTAATAAATAAACAAACATGAAAAGTAAACCCGGAACTTGTCTATCCACAGTCTTCGATGCCGTGGAGGCTAACTCAGTGGCGTGCGAAGGACGAACAAAGTTCAATGGCTCCGTTTTAGAAAGAATATACAGGTGCGCTGCAGGAAGTGAACCAGTATAGATTTGCTCCATTCAAGAAACTGTATCTTATTTATCTTCGCAGAGCTAACTGTATCGTTTTGTAGGAATCCTGTTTATTCTTCAAAAAACTTCCGCTGTGAATAATATAGTTTTTGCTTCTTTTATTAGGGACAACTTACGGCCACACAAATAGTTTTATTTAGCTACAGTAGACTCTTGATAATTTGACGCTCGATAAATTGAATCTCTCGATAATTTGAAGTTCTTTTCAGTTCCCTTGAATAACACTTGATAATTTGAAAAAAATCAACGTGTTCTGACCCCCTCGATATTTGAAGTTGTAGCTGTGACATCTTGCTCAATAACACTCTTTAATTTGAAGTCAAATCACCCAAACACTCTATAATTTGAAGTCCCCACTCTTCTGTGATCCGTTTCATCTTGCACTTGTCTTAATTGAGTTTGCGCAGTCTTCCTTAGAATTGCGTTGAACTAAAACCGGTTTTCGAATTTTCGAATTAAAAATGAGTGAAAGAAAGAATAAGGGTATTTCAATGAGAAAAGACGTGTTATCGAAGAGGTGAAAAATGGTACATTGGAAAAAGATATTGCGAAATAGTTCGATATTCTACCATCTACATCATTTTAAAGAATAAGAAACGAATCACTGGAAGTGTCTCCAGTATAGGTAGAAAAGGCTTCGTTAAGCTGAATTTCCTTGCTTGAGGAAAAAGTCTTTCGCTCAGGCTCTCGGTTTCTGCCCTCAGGGCAGAAACAAACGATGAATTCTTCTCAGCTCTCAACTTATAGAAAACACCCTGGACAATGCTAGGCTAGATGGAAGTCACTAACTCAAATGGAAATTGCGTACTTCTTTTCGAAATGAAATACTCATGTTATCATATACACATAAAGATCATGTAGGTATGTAGAATATAATACATAATCGCATATACAATATCATTAGTACCTATATGTACTTCTGATCAAACTCTTGTTTAAATGAATTTCATCCTTATACTCCCTCTTGTTTATTTGAACTCTTTTTATTTTGAACTCTCGGTAATTTGAACTTTTTCGTTGGTCCCTTGAGTTTCAAATTATCGAGAGTCGACTGTATATTATTCTATAAATTGACAATAATAGGCATACATATTTTGTTTCCGCTATATACAGCGTGCCAGAAAAGTAACGTTAGTCGTCAATAATTCTTGTACGAAAAATTATGAAGGAGAATCCTCACACCCGTCGATTTCTAATTTCAAAACCATGCTTTTCTGAATTTTATTTTTTAATTCACTGTTTCATTTTTTTCTCTATTTCATTGTTTCAAATGGGCTGTAGTATACCAAATAAAAGGTAGGTAATCTGATTACCTATTCAGCGATGTAGCTAAATGTAGGATATTTTCATTGAAAAATTGGGAGAAAATTCAAAATTTGTAATTGAAGAGTACTACAATCATATCATTAATCATTAACTTATTTTAATTTAGGAAATTCACGAATCTATGAATTCGTGATTTCCAAAACAGATCTGCCTATGACATATCAAATGAAATGAGTAGGTAATGAAAATTCCTTTCATATGATGCATCACAAAAGTTTGGGGGTGTGGAGCAAAATGGTGCGAGATACCAAATTGAAAAAAGGATATAGGGAGACCTGATTTCGAATAAATAATAATTGAATTACCTTTCATTTGATGTATCACAGTCCATATATTCCTATTCGAAAAAGGGGGTGAGAAAATGAAAAATATCCAATTCAAAAAAACATAGGATAACCGACTGGTGCAAGGATTTTCCTACAAGAGTTAAAAAAATTAAACTTTTGGAAAATATCTGAATTGATGGGGTAATTATCGAATATTCTCGAGGTATAATCCGCTAAACGCTACCTAGAGCACGGTCGGAGGAGATAGCTCTTTTTTGCCTTCGCGACCCGAGAGAAATTCGGCGTCCCGAAATTTAAATTCTCGATAATTTCTAAACGAAAAGAGATATCGTCTCGATTTCTTCTGCAAAAACGTAGATTTCGCGATTCCGCGTCGATAGCGATCGATAACCGACCCCCCGCGACCCTCCTTATGGTCGAAAAAAACTTTTGAAATCCCGATTAGTTAGGGATTTTTCGCGATTTCGGTAATTTTTTTAAAATACCCCCGAACCTCGAAACCCCTCGAAATATAGCAAACGCCGAAGCCGCAACCTTCCTCTACCCGATCCGACCCTCAAAATTTCGCTAAAACGGCCCCCCCGACCTCCACCTCACTCCCCAACGACAAACCCCCAAAACTCACCAATCCGTCGCTATGGAAACTTCTCTTCAATAATTGAAGAGTTGCGTTACCTTTTTGGCAATAAATTTTTTTCTATGATTATACGATGCATACTGTTTCGAGTTGTTTCTTTTGAGCGCTAGTTCTACTTAAAGGGGTGCTATATCGTTTTGCCCAAATGTCTGAAATTCTCGAATTTTGAGCCTCAAACGATAGGGTTCGACTCCCTGATGACGAATTCATGGTCAAATTCAATTGTGTCCGTGGGGCCGTCCGTCTGAACAGCCGTTAGCACGATCACTTTCGAAGGAATTTTAGGGTGAGATCGGCTCCCAAACGCCTGGGTTAAGTTCGTTAATCAGCCAAACCATACAGGGGTTCCATGAAATATGGCCATTCAAAATTTTTGTTCCCCAATATCTCAGACAAAACGAAACCGATCGAAAATGTTTCGGACAGATGCAAGATGCTCATAATAAGCCCTATGCAAAATTTCTTTGCCATAGTGTACACAGAACCACAGGAAATTCAATTGAAATATTGAAAATAAGAAACTTCATCTCTCCATAAAAACATATCCAATTCGAGTGAAATTCATACGCACACATAATTAAATTTTTTAAATTATCTATTTATCTTTCACATATTTCATTTTCTGAATAATTCCCAGAATATAATTCCGAATGTGCTGAGATTCTGCATTTATATATTCTGTATCAATCTCAAGTCCCATATAAAATTTTGAGGTGAAATAAAATACGATCTATTCCAACAGAACAATTGGCCAAATTATTTACTTCATCTAACAAAATACATGTATATTCCTTAATTTTCCTTTTATAATTATCAGGTTCCGTTATAAGGATCTTCGTGTTGTTCCAGTTCATCATATGACCTCCGCTATTTGGACATACATGATCAGCGATTTGTGATCTTGTAATGTCTCTATTTTTGATGTTATTCTTATGTTCCCTTTTTCTTATCTCTTAAGATGTCTCCCCTGTATAAGATTTTCCACATATACAGGGAATATTGTAAACACATTTTTATTATTTTTGTGTCTCATTCATTACTTTCCTTCTAGTTAGAATGGATTTCAAATTATTTGTGTTTTGAAAACAGTTCTTATGTTGAATTTGGAACTTATTCTTCTTATTTTCTCTGAAAGGCCAGGAATATAAGGAATGACGTTCAACAAATTTGATTGTTCTTGACGGTTTTCTGTTTGTACCTGATCATCATTAGAATTTTGATATTTTTCGTTCTAAATTTGAAATTATTGTTCTTTTTATAAAATTTGGTGGGTATTGATTATCTAGTAGAAACTCTTTAATGAAGGAAATTTCATTATTTCTAATTTCAGGTGTAGATGAAATCATAAAGTGTTTTTATAATACCTGTTTTTACATTTGATTGATGATTAGAATAAAAAAAGTTTTTCAGAAATGCAGAATCCTACCAGAATATATTTCAATCGATAACGAATTTGATATCGTCTACTACTGATATGCCAGAAATTCCAGATTCCCCTGAGTTATCACACATAGGTAATAGTTCTCTGCGCCACTGGCCCAAAAAAAATTCATTAGAGATACCTAGTGAGAAGAACCGGCAGACAATAATAGCATTATAAAGGCTGAAACACCGACCAATTTAGTATTAACAAAGAATTTATTATTCGAAGGTATAATATCTATCTAAGTAATAAAATTCCATACGGCGTAATAGTGTGCGATGATACCCACAAAAACTGGAATCGCAGCGGGCTGGTACCATGGTCTATCAGCGGACCGCGAAGTGATTTTTCGGCCCCCCCAATAAAGATAATTGTTGATTTCAAGTTTAGGGAATAAATTTGACACAACATAAGCTTGGAGCTCAATTTTTATATGTTGGATCATTTTGGTTTACTTTCCGCATCATCATGAAAAAAATGAAATCAGTATCATACAGGGTGCCTCCATCCCAACCCCATATATTTCTTATCCGAAGCGCTTCAACCCCTTAAATTGAATAAGGAAGAGGGGTTGAGCGTCTTGAAACATGTTTACAAAGGTGTATGAAAAACGTAATTTTTTGAACAGTTTTCGCCAAAAATTAGTTTTTTAGTTCAAATGAGCCACCATGAATATTTTGGTTGTATCAAAAAATTAAGTTACATTTTTTCTCGAGTGGTGAAAATAATAATTTTGAGAGCTCGTTGAATGGTGAAGCAATGGAGCTGTTACCTCAAAATTTTGTTTAGAACTTGGGATTTACATTAAACAAATGCGAGCTGCTAGGGGGATGATTCCTCGATGAAAATAAGTAGGGGTAGTTCATATAAATTTTTTTCAAAACCGACCCCTCTTCCCAAAATACATCCTTTGGACGGCGATGATGAGTTGACAGTTTTTAATTTTTTTAAGTGTCCTATAGAACACTGAATCATGAAACTACACATAATATGATCATTAAGTAGATGTTACTCACACAATTTTTTGATCCCATAACTTTATTATTAGGAGTTGAAAATCACAACCTCCTATGATTTTCGTTCAAAAATTGTTTTCGCGGGATAGACTTCGAAAAATAAAATTCTTTTATGGTTTCCCATTCAATTCTGGAGAAAAAAGACTCGTGTAAATTTTCAATACAGTCGATACTTGTCTCGGAAAAAATAAAAACTTACAAGTAATTATAATCACTGTTCATTCCATTTCATCGTATGTTCCATAGACTGAATATTCTAAGATATGTTTATGCTCAAAATTGGTTCTGACAGAATGAACAGTGATCATAACTGCTTGTAAGTTATGATGAATATTTTTCCGAGAAGAGAAGTATCGACTGTATCGAAATTTAGCAAGACACTTTACCCCAGGATTGAACGGGAAACCATGAGAGAATTTCATCATGAGGGGGTGTTATTTTCAACACCTAATGTAAATGTAATGGGATCCAAAAAGTGTGTAACACCTACTCAATGAATCATTTTATGTGTAGTTTTATGACTCAGTGTTTTTAAAGACTTTCAAAACAAAAAGTTAAAAAAAGTTATTAATTAAAACTGTCAACTCGTCATCACCCCAAAGGCTGTATCTTGGAAGGGGATTCGATTTCGAAAAAGTTTCTATGAACTACCCCTGCTTATTTTCATTGAGGAATCATCTCCCTAAGTCCCTCGCATTTGTTTACAGACAGTATTTGAATGTTAGATGCAAAAAACAGAGTTAATCAATTTATAGACAATAGACAAATTGCCATCGAAAATAAATAATTAAAACGAATGAACTGAACAACTACCCAATATATGAATATCTGAATGAGTGAGAAAAATTTAACTAATGTCATAATTCGGAAGTCACATAATTCAGATTTTTTTTCAAGCATGAAATCAACAAAGACTAATTGGCGGAATTTCTCTTATACAAGTTCCTTGAGCATTCACACGAGTAATTTTTATGTTTATATTTCTTGCGTAATTATGGAACATGAAAATGTAATATTTTTCACCGAAAAAAATTAGGACATTAAAAAACGTAGATAATTAGCCCCTCAATGTAAATTTTCAATTTCTTGACATGAACGATATAAGTGATGAGCATAAATTCAAGGAAATAGTATCAATTAAAGAACACTACATGCAATCGCAATAAGAATTATGTACTTAAAATCATATAAATGTCGTTAATTGATTGCCGAATAGTGAAATTTTCACATACAGGATGTCATAAATGATTTAATTTTCTTGGGAAATTTGGCAAAATGTATCGGGTGTCCCGAATTCGTTGTCTAGTGAGGGGATCTCAGAAACCCTTGGAGCTAGAAGGAAATGAATGGCACATTTTCGGGCTCGATTTTGAGAGATTTAATTTGGTGAAAACCGTAACCTTGTTAGTTCAACCGTTTTCGAGATATTAGCGAAAATTGGAAAATGGCGTGAAATGAAAAGTTCTCATAACTTCTTCATTACTGGCGCTATGAACATGAAACGAAAACATTATACAGGCACTTTTTTTCGTAGAATTCTTTGATGTAATCAAAATTTTTTTATTGCGTTTTTTCGAAGTTATAATACAAACTTGTGTTTTTTTAAATGTGAACCATAAGCATTTGAATAACAGATGGAACCGCCTTTTTTTCCCTTTTCAAAATATATAACTTAATATATAAATTTCTTATTAAACTGTAAAAAAACATCAAAAGTTTTATTTTCACACGAAAAATCAAATGGTTGTCTAAATATGATAATCTGTGAACATCAAATGATTAATAGATAAGAACAGATAACAAATTTTTCATAAATATTGTGCGAAGTGAAGTCCATTTTGGTCAATGCAAAGCTCCCACCTCACAATGAAAGAAGGTGTGAGCTTCTGCATTGACCAAAATGGACTTCACTTCGCACAATATTATGAAAATTTGTTATCTGTTCTTATCTATTAATCATTTGATGTTCACAGATTATCATATTTAGACAACCATTTGATTTTTCGTGTGAAAATAAAACTTTTGATGTTTTTTACAGTTTAATAAGAAATTTATATATTAAGTATATATTTTTGAAAAGGGAAAAAAAAAGGCGGTTCCATCTGTTATTCAAATGCTTATGGTTCACATTTAAAAAAACACAAGTTTGTATTATAACTTCGAAAAAAAACGCAATAAAAAAAATTTGATACATCAAAGAATTCTACGAAAAAAAAGTGCCTGTATAATGTTTTCGTTTCATGTTCATAGCGCCAGTAATGAAGAAGTTATGAGAACTTTTCATTTCACGCCATTTTCCAATTTTCGCTAATATCTCGAAAACGGTTGAACTTACAAGGTTACGTTTTCACCAAATTAATTCTCTCAAAAATCGAGCCCAAAAATGTGCCATTCATTTCCTTCTAGCTCAAGGGTTTCTGAGATCCCCTCACTAGACAACGAATTCGGGACACCCGATACAGTCACATGTTCAAATTTTCTGAATGGATATATCCAGTATGTTAAAATGTATAAGGTTTTAAAAATAGTGTGAGATATATACCTTCCGAATATTCACTTAAAATTTCGAAGTGAAGATTAATTTTTAATTAAATAATGAAAATGCGATTTCTATACTCGAAGTTTTAAACGTCGCACCTTGATTACCAGGGACGGGCCAAGGGGAGGAATGGGGGCGACGACCCTCCTCCCCAATGTTAAACAACAACAATTTTCAGAGCAATCGGTAATTTCGTAATAGTTGGACAAATTGTCAAAGCAGTGAAAATTTTTTTAAAAAGTTGGAAATGTTCAATGGAGTTGATACAGGTTGATCAGAGTTGGCAATTTTTCAAAGCAGTTGGTAGCTTTTCGAAGCAGTTGACAAAACTTCGAAGCAGTTGGAAAAATTATGGAAACAGTTGGGCAAATGTCAATGGAGTTGATCTAGGGGCGTGCCCAATATTGATCAGAGTTGGCAAATTCTCGAAACAGTTGGAAAAATTGTCAAAATAGTTGATGAAATTTGAAAACAGTTTGAAAAATTTCAATGGAGTTGATACAGGGACCGGCCTTATGTTGATCAAAGTTGGCAATTTTGCAAAGCAGTTGGTAGTTTTTCGAAGCAGTTGGAAAAATTTCAGACCAGTTGGAAAAATTTCAAAACATTGGTGAAATTTTGAAACAGTTGTTGAACAATGTCAATGTAGTTGGTCTTGGGGCGTGTCAAATATTGATCAGAGTTGGAAAATTCTCGAGGCAGTTGGTGAATTTTTGAAGCAGTTGACAAAATTTCGAAGCAGTCGGAAAAAATTTATTTCGTCAGACTCGAAACTTGCGTGCATCATAACTTTTCGATATGTTTTTACCGGAAAATGTCGGTACCAGCGACTTCAAAAAAGTACACCTTTTGAAAGAAATAAGATAGAGGAATCGATTCTTCTAGTTCAGAACGCATTCTTACAGGGTAAGGCGAAAAAGTTAGGGTTGATTTAAATGTGTAGGAATCCTGTATGTGGCGCCTTCTTTTAGTGATCTGAAAACTATTAGGATATTTGGATTCTGCATCATACAAAAACTCCCGAATGACGCATATCACATTTTGTCAAATTCTTACCTCCTTGTCCAAAATTATTAAGAAAGAAAACCAAATAAAAAATGAACTTCAACACCGTGTATTTCTTAAAGGATATATATTCATGGGACCTTTTGTTCATATTTATGACCCTCTTTGGATGGCACTATGCATGGTACTTTTTCTTGACACCCTGTATTTAGTAGGTCAGCAAAAATTTTAGGTGGTGGACGGCAATTTGGGGAGGAACGTTTCCCTAGTTCTCCCACCCGGATCCACGCCTGGTTGTACCTATAACATCCTATCACATTTTTCTGAATACCCTATGCTAGATTGCCTATGAAAATTGTACATTAATAGTTATTTAATCAACTAGGCTATTAAAGACATCGACTAATGGTCGAGATATTTTAATGCGTGAGCGCGTAGCGAACGCGTTAATAGTTCGAGACCATAGTCGCTCGATTAATAACCGAGTTGATTACAAGATTTTTCCGACGATCTCAATATGATTTGTTTATGAATTCTTGATTGAAACACATTCCTATTCTGTACAAAACTCCCAATTGACATAATAAAATTTCTATGTATCTATGTTGCAGTAGAGTTTTGACATTTCTCGTAGTGCTTCTGAATAATCTGTGAACGGTTGCCTTGAGGATTGCACATAAAATAGTCACAAAATTGAGCATTAAAATGGGTCATCAATGTTCAATTCAGTACACATTAAAATCACCTTTATTTCGAGGTCGGCGGAAAAATATTAGCATTGAGCATTCGAATTCGACATTATTGAACACTTCGTATATCTACGTTTAACCCATCTTCTATTTCGAGATCGACTGAAAATATCCATTTTATGCCAAACATCTACCGAATGAAAATTCCATTTTACACCTCGTTCCTCTCATGAACACGACCTTCGGAAAAACCTCGTATATTATAATAAACTCTTTGAAATTATTTTCGGGACTAATCCTATTAGATCTGCTAGACCTGAAAACCAGTTATGTTAAAAAAATCTTAACGCGTGAACCAGGAACGCATTAGTTCCAATGATCCACTCGAGCAACCAACACTGCACTTACACCTTAAATGTAACAGTTACTTATTTACACTTGAAGCCAGCAGAAAATAACGAAGATTAGTGTAAATGTTCTAACGACAATGTGCGTGGTGACGTGCAACATCTATTTTTTGCAACTTTCATTCTTTTATGAATCTACGGGACTGAGTTATAACTGTCGAGTTTGTTGAACTGTCACAATAACAGGTTTGGTTTTTTTTGGTAAACCATGAAGGATTAGATCTAATGAATTTTAGTATTGGGAGCCAAAGTGAAATTGGTTTTACAGACACTTGACAATTATAATTGGATGAAAAGTTAGGGGTTAACAGGCCGTATCTAGGGTGTGGCCAAGTGGCCCCCGCCACAGGCGCAAGGTCCGCAGGGGCGCCAAAAAATATCAAATGAAAAAAAAAATTTGAGCGCCAAAAATTCAAAGAATAAAATATGGAAGCGCCAACCAAATATTGGACTAACATGTCACATGTCACGGTTTTCATGTATACGCCAAAAATATTTTTTGCGTAAGGAGTGATGTCGCGGACTCCTCCAGGTGGATGTGAAAACCGACCGCGTGTACATAGATGTGTCCGCTGACAAGCCCGAAAAGGGCTCTCTAAGACTGGAACAGGGGATGGGCGCCTCTGAGGTGAACAAAGAATAGAGTGAAAAGAACAAGTGTAACTGCAGAGTTAAACGAAATCGAAGCATTTATCAAAACTTATTATTGCTGTATTGAAGTATTAAGCTTAGGTTTCTGCAGAAGTGAGGAGTGATAGCATAGTCGATATTTCAAAATTTTTTCGGAAAAATTTATTTCAGTTTTATGACTCTTTCTGAGGAATAGTTAGAAATCTGAACCAATTCAATTGAAACAAAAAGTTGATATAAAGTGTTGGTTGTTGATTGAGTATTAAATTTATTAATGCATACAAAATTGCAGATATATCTCTCCAATGTTTGCAGAATCATAGGCTTACCTTTGAAGCATTGTGGTATCTGACAGAAACCATGTGTTTTTTTAATTTTTCGCGCAGGTTGGTTTCATAAAGAAGATGAAAAAATAGAAGATGCTTCGAAGGGTTAGAAAAAATACTTAGTATTTGTATGCTCAGTTACGATTGTTCCTTTGCAGACATGCCACCAAAAAAGTTATCAGGGACACAGAATAAAGCACTGCGTGCTCAAAAGACTGCTACCTTACAAGCCAATACTAGTGACATATCAAAGTTTTGCTACCACAAAAACCGTGTAGGTACTACCAAAGTATCCACAACTGGCAGTCCTTCTCATTCTGTATCTAGTTCTCCAGATAGTGAAGACGAGCGAAGAAAAAATATAGAATTTACATCTAGTCAAAACCTAGATAATGAAAAAAATGTTCAACAAAATCATGAACTGCAAACAATTTTAAGATTGTTTTTAACAATCCAACAAACGTGGACAGTAAATGAAAATACGATTGAGATGTATGCCGAGCATGGTCCAATTTGTTGCGATGACATTGACTATTACCCTTTGATGAACAACAGGCGATTTGAAAAACATTGATTCACAAACACAAAAAAATGGAGAAAAATTTTTCAGAAATTGGCTCATCTATTGTAAAGATTTAGACTCGCTTTTATGTTTTCATGTAAACTTTTCAATGATACGAATAACATTTGGACTACTGGTTTCAATGATTGGAAACATTTGAACCTTTGTTACCTCGTCACGAAAATTCCACCAGTCATAGAGAGAATAATATAAAGTTGAAAGCTTTGAAAAAAGATTGAAAATTGGTGCTTTCATTGATGATGAGATGATGAAAATAATGAGAAAACGAAAAAATAGATGGACACATATATTGAAAGTGATCATTGATGCTATTTACACTGTATAAAACATAATGATGCTCTGAGGGGAAATAATCGGGCATCCAAATTGTGGTAGATTTTTCAACACAATTAATTTTAAAAAATCTACGCCAATTGGGGGCGCTGAAGAGAATCTTGCCACAGGCGCAGTAGTACCTAGATACGGCCCTGGGGGTTAACGTATAGGAAATGAACAATAATTAGTCATTTTAATGTATGTATAATGTTCAATTCAAAACAAACAGAGAATCTTATCGATATTTCGTTCTGTCGGTGTTATTTCCAACACTAACCTGAATTCCTCAAACCAAAAATTACTGTACTAGCTATTATCATAATATAATATACCACTAGAGTTAAAATTTTGCCGGCAAACTTTCTCGATTGTGATACGAGAGTTGTTGCAATTTCACGAATGGCATTTGTATGAAAATCACGAGACATCAGGCGAGTTTGCAAGAATTCTTCAGTAGGTACTATCCTTTTTGACATAAGTTTGTCACACGTTTTTTATCATTATTCTGAAAATAAATTCGATATTTAGGATGAAATACCACTATTTAAATCAATGGGAGATGATTACCCTTCAGTAGTTTCCTGTAGCGTTCTTAGAAGAACAGGAGATTCGAAAAATCATCATTTGGAACCCCATACTTCCTAACCCAAGAGCAAGAATTAAGTATCTTGTATTTGAATATTCCAGGTATTTATTCGAATAGTTTAAAGTTTCAATTTTGTGAAAACGGCGAGGCAGGGTTTTTTTCTGAGGTATTTCCCTGTGATCTGGTATCATTACGCCAGAATAGTATGGTACCCCGTTTTGCACCAACCTCAGCTAGGAACTTTTTTGTTTTATGTATTGTATTTTGTTAGATCTCAATTCAAAAGAATCTTTGTATACTATGAAAAGATTTTTCATTTAATAAATCTATCACTTCCCCTCCATTGCCTTTTTGAGCGCTCTTTCTACTCATATGTTATATGTTTGCCCCAATTGTCTGTAATTCTTGAATTTTTGCGCCGTACGTAATGGTCTCAAACGATAGGGCTAGATCCTTTGATGACAATACAGTCCTTGTGGCCGTTCGAAAGCACAATAACTTTCGAAGGGATTGTCCTAGAGACTTGAGTTCGGGCCCCAAATGGCTCGGTTAAGTTCGTTAACCAGCCAAATCGTACAGCATGTTCCATAAAATATGGGCATTCAAAGTTTTTTAAAAATACGAACCAATCGGAATGAAATATTACGGCCAAAATGCAAAATGCTGGTAGGAAGCATCATGCATTGTGGCCATAGTGTGAACAGAACCACAGAAAATTCAATTGGAATATTGAAAAAAGAAACTTTATATCCATAAAAAGATATCCGATTCGAGTGAAATTTATTTTGTGTATGGAGATCTATATCATATTCTGAATGTTCATCCAAAATTCGTGGCCATAGTTCTAACAGAACCAAAAAAATTCAATTGGAATATTGAAAAGAAAAGTCTTTATATTTCCATAACAGGATATGCGATTCGAGTGGAATTTTTTTTTGGTAGGTATAAAGATTGTGGCCATAGTGTATACAAACCATAGAAAATTTAATTGGAATATTGAAAAGAAGAAACTTCATATTTCCATAAAAAAATATCAGATTCTAATGAAATTTATTTTATAAATAGATAGGTACTGATACACTGAATGTTCTACAACAGGATATCCGATTCAAGTGACTTTTTCTTGTGGATGAAGACTGTTTGCTGAATCTTCATGCAAAATTTTGTGGCAATAGTCTTAACAGAACTATAAACATTGATTGGAACATGAAAGAAGAATCTTTATATTTCCATAACAGAATATCCGATTCGAGTGAAATCAATTTTGAGAATGAAAACTACTATACTGAATGTTCATGCAAAATTTCAAGGGTATCGCATCATCAGAACCATAAAATTAAAGGACCCCGCACATTTTGTATGGGAATTGGCTCCCGGTGATTTGGCTGAAAATTTGATATGATGTTCTACTAATCCTCTGATCAAATGTCTAAACAGTCACAAAGCTGAAAAATGCATTACTTCTAGGAGTTTTTAGCGATTTTTTGTATCCATTATGGTTTACGTATTATGGGAATTGGCTCCCGATGGATTTGGCTGAAAATTTGATATGATGTTCTACTAATCCTTCTGATCAAATGTCCCCACAGTCACGAAGCTGAAAAATGCATATCTAGGAGTTTTTAGCGAGTTTTGTATCCATTATGGCTTACGTATTACCGTTCACACAGAAATGTTGAAAATATTTCGAATTGACAGAATTTGCTTTCAATAATCACGAAATATTCTCAAACATTTCTGTGTGAACGGTAATACGTGAGCCATAATGGATACAAAAAAATTGCTAAAAACTCCTAGAAGTATACATTTTTCAGCTTCGTGACTGTAGAGACATTTGATCAGAAGGATTAGTAGAACATCATATCAAATTTTCAGCCAAATCCACTGGGAGCCAATTCTCATACAAAATGTGCGGGGTCCCTTTGTAATTATTTATTTTTACATATTTTATTTTTTGAATCATTTCAGAATATAATTCCGATTATGCTGAGATTCTGCATTTTATTTTTGGTAATCCCATATAAAATTTTGAAGTAATAGTCTTATTGCTCCACCAAAAAACGAGCCCTCAAAAGCTTCTGCTCAGAGCTTTTCTCAAAATTTTTCTGTCTTATCTAGACAGACCTTACATTCAGATTTTGTCCGTTGAGTAGTTTTCATGGTCTGTGACCAGAATGGAGAATACCCCAAAAGGACCAAAGCAATACCTTTCACCTAATTTCGTATTCCTTTCCTTCCGCGCTGTCCGATCGGCCCATGTAATGGTAATCTCAGCGTCACAATCTGATGGGCCCCCTTCCCAACTTTCGGGTCGTATATTTTCTCGTCTCGAAAAAAAGTGGCAGCGGCAACTCGAGTGGCAAGGCTGAGCAAGGCAACGCTGTTTAACATCTCTAACTGCCCGAAGAACTAGCTGACAAGATTATGGGCATCAGGCAATGACCGCGGTTAGAACGTTGAACTGTGGGCGGTACAGTGGCGCCACGCACCATACAAGGAGGTGTCCATTCATAAAAAGATGTCCCATCTTGGGTTGATCCGATTTTGGGAATTTTCGCCGGCGATGTTGGCAGGAATGCGGATGTGGGCTATGCAAGATGTGATGAATTGCGAAGTGTATTTGGACCGTCAGTTTGACAAAATGCCTTGAAAAGGCCAAAATATATATGTACAGTGGAACTCCTCTATAACGAACGTCTGTATAACGAATGTCATACAAGACATTGCACCTTGAATACAAATGCCATGTTAAAAACACCTTCTAAAACGAAGTAAATTCTGTCTATAACGAAATATTCAATGAACACCACTCTTTGAATGGGTATTGGTAAGAAGGTATACTCCGTTCACGAAAGGTTGAGCCGTCGGTAGGCCATGGAAATTTGGCATATTCCACTGTGTATATTAAATTTTTTGGACCATTATGTTTATTTTCTTGTCAGATTGATACGCAATGTTGTCAATATTGCATAGATTTGTCTTGATAACTCGCAAGCTCGTCGGACGAGGCCGAGTACATTCGACAACGTTGACTTTATTTTACTTCATGACAGTAAAACTGCCAACTTTAGATAAATAAAGAAACGCCTACTATGTGCTCAACTTTCGTGAACGGACTATATATGGGTGGGGTTTTCCAAAATTTTCCGGACGTACTAATAAATCCCGACTAAATCATCAATCACGGAGTTGAGGGAGATCCTTCAGAAACAGTTTTAAATACACCCCTGGCTGTTTGGTTTCAATCTAACCAATAAGTACGCTACTGTAAAAAGTTGCGAAAATGTCTTAAAGCAAGTGCTTAAGTTAGAATGATTAACTTAAATTATCAATGAAGTTGACCGCGACATGCCGACTATAGAAACAATTTTCTGTATAACGAAATTCCTTTATAAACGAATTTTTTGCGGACTTAGCGCTTTCGTTATAGGGTTCTACAGTATCCACAATACTACTTCAGATATGAAATATGAAATCTGTATTCAATAATGAGCAAATTTTATGTCTTGATTTTTTTCGTCCGACGCACAGGTTGCATCTAAAAAAATAACATAACGTACCAGTATCTGCATGGTGATATTGTTATGATCATA
>JACDNR010000491.1:0-35635 GCA_013421045.1 Propylea japonica | reverse complement strand
CTGCCGAGGCGGCGGCCGAGTCGACGTGGCGTTTCTTCAAACCAACACACACTACTCTTATGAAAGGCGGCACAGTTTCTAGCGAAGTGTGATCTGAGTAGGAAGCAAGTTGGTTGAAAACAGTTTTTTTGTAATTGTGATTATTGAATATGAAACATTCAATCGTTCAAATTGCCGCATTATATTTACTATGGAAAAAGAGAAAAGAGAAGAAGAAAAAGAGGAGAATGTGGGTACATGCAATCGTAGAGGAGAGAAAATCGAAAGGACAATTCACAAATTTGTTTTTTGAATTAAGGAAGGACGAGGAAAAATTTTTCAATTATATGAGAATGTCAATTAGTTCGTTCGATGAATTGCTCAACACTATAAAAAATAACATAACTAAAACAAATACTCGTATGAGAACATGCATTTCCCCAGAAGAAAAATTAGTTATCACTCTCAGGTATGTAGTTCTTGGGCTATATCTCTCTTTTTCACGACGAATATTGTTGTGGAGAACACAGATTCTACATTTGGCGAAAATTGATACTCTAATTGGGAAGGTGAAGCGAATACTTTCTATCTTGATTTATGAATATTCATTTCAATTTCGAAGTTACAATGAGATCAATACAAAGTTTAAAAAAAATAAGGAAATTTACAAATCTCTTTTTGAGTACATGGAAAAAATTACAATATTAATAATAATAATAATTATAAAAAATGAAACTAAAAAATACTGAATTGCGAATCTTCATCTCCAGAGAAACGGCTCAGATATGATTGAACTGAGTCCGCTGCCGAATCACTCGCTTCCGGATTCCTACTTTGTTCTTGCTGTTCTGCCAGAGATCGATTGTTTTTAGTTGGTTGCAGATCCTCAGAATGAATAGGTTGTTGATTGTTATTGTTTATTTGTGTGTGAGTATATGGAGTGTACCCTTGCTGCTGCTGAAACTGTTGTGAATGTGTTGTTGGACTTGTGGAATGTATATGGCTGTTGTACAATATGATGCGGAATGTAACCTGGCTGTTGATGATTTTGTTGTGCAGCGCAAGATTCATATTTACTCAGAACTTGCAGAATTTCTATTCTGCATTTTGTATTTGCTAATTTTGGGAGAGAAGCAAGGGAAGGTACCAATGATAGCGCAAACTGTCTGTTGTCGTCGTTATCATGGCAATCAGAACTCATCCTCTTCTCATAGGTTTCCAACGAGCATAGCAGCTTTTCTTCTATGAGATTGGATCTTTTTTTTCCTATCAATCGTTTCGTAGAGGTGGGTGTTGCAGTTGACGGAGTGGTGCTCTCTTCGACTACTGTACTACTTAAAGTATCACTGGTTTCTTTTGGTGTAACTGTGTCTTTAAGAAACCTCAATTGCTTCGAGTATACATAAGGTGCTTTTTTTTTGGCACCATCTCCAGACTTTCCTCGTTGATTCAAAAGATCTCTGCAGTATCTGTCTCGTATATTCTTCCATTTTTTATGCAGCAACTCCCCTGTAGGAATCAATTATGAATTCATCAGATTGTTGATATGTGAAAAAAAGGTACATTATTTGGTATTTTTGTTTTAGATATCTTGCTACCGGATGTTCCTTAACAGATCTACACTATAATTTCCGAGTGGGAAGATCTACTACTGCCAGCACTATTATTAAAGATGTCTGTAAAGCTATTTGGGTCTGTTTACTTGAAAAAACCATACCAAAACTATGTTCTGAGAAGTGGCAAGAAATCGCACAAGGATTTGAAAGAAATGCAAAATTCCCTAACTGCATCGTGCCATTGATGGCAAGCACATAAGGCTTAAGCAACCACCGAATAGTGGTTCCATGTACTACAACTACAAAAACTATTTTTCGACCGTTTTGTTTGCCATGTGTGATTCAAATTATTGCTTTACCTATATAGATGTTGGATCTTACGGGAAATCTAGCGATTCAGGAGTATTCAAACATTCCACGATTTTTGATAAATTATGTGAAAACTCTTTAGGAATTCCTCCACCACGCTGCCTTTCGAATTCAACCGATACATTCCCTTACGTAATAGTAGGTGACGAAGCATTTCCATTGATGGAAAATTTACTTCGACCCTTTGGAGGAAGGCAACTTTCAGATGATAAAAGCCTATTCAATTTGAAGTTGTCTAAAGCCAGAAGATATATTGAATGCACATTTGGAATATTGGCCAACAAGTGGCGAATTTTTCACAGAGCAATAGATGTTGACATTGATTTCGCCGAAGCAATAATTAAATCGTGCTGTGTTTTGCATAATTTTGTGAGAACAAGGGATGGAACTCACGACCAAGTCAGTGAAGATGAAATGGTTATTTTGCCAGAGGGCAACTTGGTACGTCTGGAACCAGAATCAAACCATAGAGGAAATTTCAGAGCTGTTTCTTCTAGGGATAAATACTGCCGCTATTTCGCGCATAATAAATAATAAATCAATGTTATGTATATAAAATGTGATTATTATTTGTTCAATGAAAAATCAAATACTTACCGAGGTGTTTCTTTTCTTGAATTGATGTATTTTCATTAGAAAATACATTTATTATCTCCTCCCACTTTTCCTTCCTTTGAAGTCTGTCACTGTATTCTTTTTTGGATTGATCCCACAATGCAGGCCGCTTTTCAATTTCATTGATGAGTTTGTCGACATCAATGTTCTCCTCACCCATATTTTGAGATAATCTACAACTCTACAACCGAAATTGATAGCTTAAAACAAGAGACGGCCGAACACCAAAACAGTCTGTGTGTCTTAACAAGTACAAACCAATGTAATGAGCCGCCGCCAGTAGGCAATAAAACAGCCGCGTCGCAACGATCGGATGATGTGCCGAGTCGGCTTCAGAGGGACGAATCGGCATAGATCGCAGTGTGTGGCTTGATTGCACCAAAGCACTAGCCAATTCGGTCGAGGCGGCGGCCGAGTCGGCCGCCGCCTCGGCGGAAACCGCTGTGTGTGTCAGAGCCCTGACACTGGCCTCTTTGCCTTTTCAGTTTCTTCTTCTGCTCTCAATTGCTTCCTCTGGTGCAAAAATTGAATAATGAAAATTCTTTTTGATCACCTTCCTATTAATGGTGTGCCTGTAAAAGATTTTCAATGTTTCTTCACCTGATCAAAAATGTCGGAAAATACTTAACCTTAACCATACTTTGTTAATCTTTCTTTCATACTCTTGTCTAATGATATCATTTTGTTCTTTTTATATGTTGACGAATAAATACCTATTATAAATATCATTTAATTCACTGCAGCAGCTCTCTTCATTTCCACGAAATGATCGATAATATCAGAATACATTTAATCTTCGGAATAAGCCACATTAGATAGATACATTTTCCTTCTGCAGTTGACAGGGGTGAATGCCGAGAACTGATATGTTTCTACATATCGTCCTCAGTGAATCTCAACTCAACAAATAATTTGATGGATAAATCAACTCCAACACTTGAAAAACACCAACATCTGTCGTGGAAAACAATTCAGAAATGTTTGTTTATTTACAACACTTGACGTTAGGTTAGATCACATGTCACTCTGTCCGCTGTTCCTTCCTACGGATCAGGAAGAGTAGGAATAGTTCCGAACTTTTCTGTTCATGCCAAGCGAACGGGTGGGAACAAAAAGTACAGTTCCGAACTGCGACGCGAACAAACCTAATGATAACTCTTCCTTATTTTTGATAATATTATAAAAAGTGATAATGTTGATTAGGATGAGATAGAATGACATATCTAGCTATCCAAATAATAGTTACAAAAGTTGCCTGCAACTTTATAACTCCTCAACAGTATGTACTTGGAAAAATTGTATCACTTAATTGAATAATACTTTTAAAGAAACTCACCAAAAGGTAGACCAAGACCTGCTCTGGCCCAGTTCACACCTGCCAATTTTTCTTTTCAACACCATCTGCAACTGGACTTATCAAATTCGGTGGGGGAAAAGTGGTGTTTTACAAGAAGGGCACACATATCCTCTTGGCGCTGTTGTAGCTGGTAATTGTCTTGAGAATTTATCCAAACAGGACCAATGAAAAACATCTGAAAACATATTAATTGACAATTCACCTTACCAGCTCAAAACTTCAGATATTTTCAGTTTATAAATTTCAATAAAATAATACTTACGATAACATGTTAATCTTATACTATCTTCAATATTCAACTCTTTAGTGCATAATTCACAGATTGAATTGTAATCGCTATCTTGGAGCCATTGCAAATATGATTGTACTATACACTGAAACATTCATGATTGAAATAATCGCTAGTTTATTAATATTTACTTCACTTACAATGGGATGATTCGTTACCATACAATTTTCACAAACACAAACCCGGTGCTCAAAGCAAAATTGATTTGTTACACGTCGCTTTGGGCATTTGCACAGACCCATGATTAACTATTGTTCTTTAATTAAATAACTCTTACGAGAAATATGGTTTATTAAAGATAAATATTACATATAAATACTATTTGCCACATACGTGACGATTTGACAAACAGATGATTTGTTTTGACACTTAGGCTGTAGTTGTCAAAGTCTACGTCAGTTGTCATATGAAGTTCTTCTTTTCTATGACCAAAGTCATAGATATCCTTCACATTTATTTCTTTTTTTTCAGCTACAGCCTTGATTATGATTTTCATTTTATTTTAAAGGACAAGTTTTATCATCTAGTTATATTTTCAAATGAACGCTTATTTATTTGATTGAGTTATGACCTCAAACAGGTAATATACTTGTGATAACTTTTACAATATTATCTTTATCTACTGGACATTTTCTGTAAAGAGATGAGCATCTATCCATTTCTGATGATTTTTCCCATGTCTACAGCTTGTTTGATACTGCTCCCGTGTCCCGTCTAGTAACTGAGAAACCAAGGAATTGCTTGTGAAAATATTGTGTTAGTAAATTACAATAATAAAAAAAAATGTACCTATTCGTACTTAGTAATCGCGTTGATCATTTCATCGACTGTACTGGCCTCGCCGTTCTCTATATTTTTTTGCGATTCGTTGATGTAGTTACAGACAATACGCTGCATGCAAGAACTGCTATCGATGTTATGTTTTTCTAGTGTGTTGTCCAATCTTGAAAGTATATCGGAAACGGTAGAAAACCCATCATCTAAACCTAAAAAAAATGTACTGATATAAATGATTCTGTTTAAGTTCTATAAGTCATCAAAAATGTTTCACGTTGTTTAGTATTCAGTTGGAAATAATTTTCAATTTTCATAGAGGACGCTCATTGTACCCATTGTCCCATTCGTTTTGTCATATAGGGGTCGTTTATACTGGCCCGTAACTTTAACTTTTCCCTTACCCTAAGAATTGAAACATAGAAATTTCGTGCTATGGTTTATACTCGAACTTTAACTTATTCCCTTAAATAGAAGTTTTTCATTCATAATTTAAGGGCATAAGTTACGGGCCAGTAAAAACGACCCCATACCCTTATATAGGAACTCACACTTGTAATCGAAAAAAGTTTCAAATGAAACTTGTTCGTATTAATGTTTTCATTTACTTTCATGGTATAATAATTTCAAAATGGCGTCGAGCTTATATACAGAGTGGTGACAGAAAGTTTATAATTTCTTAAATAGAACACCCTATAGTCGAATTTTGGCGATGTAACTGCAGCTTACCATAGTTGCATAGTTGACAGTTAATACACGTATTTTCTGACAAATCATGTAACCATAGTTAGATAAGTCGAATATTGGCGATGTAACTACAGCTTAACCACAGCTTACCATTCTTCTTCTTCTTCTTTTCTGTGCGGTGCCTTAACCGGCCGAACTGAGGCCTAGTGGCTCATTGTTCACCCGCATCGTTCTATAGAGACTCAGCTCCTCAGACACGAAGACAGAAATGTCGCGAGCCTGCCAGGAGTGGTCCCTCTCACCATAGGAATAGAAGGTGTTGGATTTCCTAGGTGTGTTGACCTTAACTCAGTAAGGTTTCCACAGTGAACAAAATATGCTCAACAGTTTTCATCAGTACTCCTGCAACCACCGGCATAGGGAGCAGCTCGTCAATCCCATTCTCTTCAAATGCTTGTTAAACAGGTGACCAGTTCAATGCACCAGTCACCAGACCGAGTTGTTTCCTCTCTCAGTAACAGAAGTCTATTGACCTCAGGTCGCGAGGACGGTCTCTCAATGAGAATCCTCGACCACCCTCAGGTCCACCCCCAGCGCTACATTCCGAAGAAAATTCCCTGTTCAGCCAGGTTCCTGACGAAGCTTCTGACAGATGTGCGACAGATTGGCAGCGAAGGCCTCCGGACCAACAAATGCTAATCTGCCTACCCAGTTCATCTGCCTTGATGTTACCAGGTATATCCGCATGAGCCGGACACCCACATTACTTTCAAAAAGTTATCAGAGCCCAGCCCACGCAGAGCTTTCCTGCATTCTTCTACCAAAAGAGAATCAACTCTAACATCAGATAGATAATTCAGAGTTCCCTGGCTGTCGCAACATATATAAATGTGCTGGCCAGAGTATCCCCTGCGAATGTTTTCTATGCGCATGCAAGAACCGCAAATAGCTCAGCCTGCACAATGGAACAGTCCTTCCCCAGAGGGATAGCCTGATTGAAGTGAGGACCCACGATTCCAGCCCCGACCCTGTTGCTGTGACAGAGCCTTAGTGAACCAGGTGGGACCTTCTGGAAGCCTGTTTGATGAAGACCATAGGTCTCTGTGAAGAGTCCTCCATCGCGCCATTGTCCCCGTTCCCAGATTCCTAGAGCTGTCTTCATAGCCACCTCCTTCACAACTAGGTGCAAAGGAGGGAGACCCAGCAGACATTCCATCGCTGCTGTAGGGGTAGACCTCAGAGCGCCTTATACTTAAACAAGCTTTCCTCTGGCATTTAGTCTTACAATAGCTTACAGCTTACCATAGTTACATAGTTGACAGTTAATACACGTATTTTTTTGTCAAATCATCACGTAGATAGTTACATGTAAACCACAGCTCGCCAAAATTCGCGCCTATAGTTACATGTAACGACAGCTCGCTAAAATTCGTCTTTTTCATATCATTATATTTTTGAAAGGAGCTCAAAAACACGATTTCATTAATTAATATTAATTAATAGTCTATAATGTTCGTTCCGATTTTAGGACTATATTTTCAGTGGTAATAGGTCCAAATTTGGACTGCAATAAAAAGACTCTATGGAATGGATTTGAATGAAACTTGCGCTGGGAGTCAATTTAGTTGTCTTACATATTTGATCGCTAACAATTTGAGACATCAGTTTTTAAAATCAATGCGATTGTCTCTCTTCAACATCTGAATATCTCGAATTTTTCAAATGGAACACCCTTTATTGAGTTTAAGTTGATTTAAAAATCTAATCTAAATAAAGGCTTTGAAAAGCGATACTCAAAATGGTGGCCATTTTGAACATTTACTGTGATTTGATTTATTGTGATTCAATTAGATGATTAATGAATTCATTTTGTTAAATGGATGGATTTGCTTTTAGATTCTTCTAAATCAAGCAGCTAATGGAATTATGTCGTAACCTTGAGGACGATATATTTAAATGATATGCTATAAAATTTCAACATTACATGAATAAGTCGTCTATAACTTTTCCGAAATAGATTTTAGACCTCTGCTACCCTACCTATTATTTAGATTCGTCCTGAAAAGATCTTTCAAATGATGTAACTAAATATAGGGGTGTTCCATTAAAAAATTCGAGATATTTGAAGTTGAAGGAAGACAATCGTATTGTTTAAATCGCTGTCTATCAAATTGTCTGAAATTAATATGAAAGACAATTAAATTGAAAAACCTCCAAGTGCAAGTTTCATTCAAATCCATTTCATAGAGACTTTTTTATTGCAGTCCAAAGTGGGACCCATTTTCACTGAAAACTAGCCATAATCCGGAACGAAACATAACAGACCATTAATGTTTATACAAGAATGAAATCGTGTCTTCGCTCTTTAAAAAAAAATATGATAATTTATAGAGTTTCCATTTAAGAAACTATAACCATAGACAAACTAAAATAATAGATGAGCCACTCGTATATGTCGCGCCACCTGTCGGAGGAGGATACTAATACACGAAAAATTATTCTCAATTTGATAGTTAGATGTCGTTGCATTCATGGAAATCCTATCGAGAAAATAGTAAGTATGTAAAATCGTTATTATCAAAAAACCTTTGAATTGTCAACTGACACAAGGAGTGGTTTGACACGTTCTTTTTGAAATATCATGAATTTCGATATGCCTGCAAGAGTGAAGATGTGTTGTGTTATTGGATGTGAAAATCGAGATGCAAAAAGGTAATTTCAAAATATATATATTATATTATATTCTGTTACCTATAAGAATTAAGATAGTTTTCAAAAAAGTTTTTCATGTATTGAATAAGTTTAGTAGGTAAATACTCATATTTTGTATTATTGAATTCATTATTGTTAGTTTTTGAGAATGTTTTCAATGCAATTATTAGTTTATTGATTAGATATTTATGAAATGAATCTGTATTTTCAATTGGTGATTGATATTTCAGTTAATTAATTTTTATTCTATCCAGAATTTGATTATTGATCCTCACTTCTCGATTCCAAAAGAAAATCCGATGAAAGTTCGTCGCAGGTATTATTTTCATGAAAATAAATTTCCTCACTCATCGATAACTTGCACGAATCCATTTCTGATTTCCTTTTGGAAATTGAATTTCAAAAAACTTTTTGCACCTTGTATGGGGTGTACCTACCTATTCAAAAGGTGGACTACAGATTCTTCTTGAGGCAGCTTTACGATACAGATTCCTTTTTTCAATTGAGCTTTTTTCACGAAATAGTAATGTTGTACAGAAAAAGATGTCGTTGAAGCTTGTTCTACTAGTGTCTCATCTATTCTCCGTTTAGTTAGTCTATGATGCAATATCGATTGTGATTATTTGTCCACAATTGAGTATAACTAACTCACCGGCAAAATATCGATCCACTCAAAAAATCGATGCAGTTTGTAAATTCATAAATATGTTATTTCGAGTCCGATTCTATTGAATGCTTTTTTCAACTGTATACAGAGTGTCCCAAAACTCGACGTCAACCCGAACCGGGTGAAAAGGCAAGTAATGCTGGTTGTCAGAAAAATATGAAAAAAATCTAAGTTGCATGATTTTAAAATAATGCCATTTGAGAAAACACGCAAATTCCACACCCTGTGACAGACTTTTCGCTCCAAAACTGTCTACGTCATTTGTCATTCTCGAGGATTTTATGTGAAAGTGTTAGTTAATTGAAAGAAAATCTACTCCTCTATTTATGTATATATACCTGTATAATATTGTGTATTTATTTTTAATTTATGACCGAAGATTGTATATTTTTACTAACGCTGGCCTGATGATAGCTTGAAAGCCGAAATCGATAGCCAATAGATTTATTTTTGAAAACGAACGTGCGCTATTTTATTAAAACATATTTCGCTTCTGTTTCCACAAATATCAACTTTTTCCAATGGCATGTTTTGCCAAAAGTTGGCGCATTTAGTAAGGATTCCATAATGGTATGATACTTTTTGAATTGTAGCTGTCGTAGTTCAAATTTATTTTCGATTGCCTTTGAATACACTTTTTCTTAAACTGCTTCCCAGTAAAAAGTCCATGGATTCAAGTCGGTGAACGGCCGGCCACGAGATTGGACCAGAACGTCCGATCCATCTTCCGGTAAAAATGTTACCAGAAAAAAAATTCCAGGGAAAATAATTTTTCCAGAAAAATTTTTTCCGGAGAATTTCTCTGGAAATTTTGTTTTCTCGTAACTTTTTTCCCGGAAGATGGATCGGACGTTCTGGTCCATCTCGTGGCCGGCAAGTTCCCCGGACTTGAATCCATTGGACTTTTTTACTGGGAAGCAGTTTTAGAAAAAGTGTATTCAAGGCAATCGAAAATACATTTGAACTACGGCAGCTACAATTTAACAAGTATCATACCATTTTGGAATCTATACTAAATGCGCTAACTTTTGACAAAACATGCCAAACTTGCGTAGTACATTTTTTTTCAATACAGTCAGTTGAAACTAGGCAATTGTTTATTTTGAATTTGTTTCTGAGAAGCAAGCCCTATTTTTATGAAACCTAGAGCAGCTGTATCCAAATTTTGATTACAGTTTAAACAATCATTATTCAAGGTTACACAGAAAAAAAAAGTTGGAAAAAGTTGATATTTGTGGCAACACGAGCGAAAAGACTGTCACAGGGTGTGGATTTTGCCTGTTTGTTTTGAATGCCCATTATTTTAAAATCTTGCAACTTCATTTTTTTATATTTGTCTAACAACCAGCATTACTTGCCTTTTCACCCGGTTCCGGGTTGACGTCGATTTTGGGACACCCTGTAATGTTCAATCTCAAATCATCATCAGTTCTGAATTTCAAGAAAACTTGCATACGTCCATTTTATACAGGGTGAAACAAATCTGTGTTTTCCCCTTACTTAGAACATCCCTGGTGTGTTTCAAGTTGTTCCACCATGTATTGTGTTTATTTATTTCATCATCAAGACACATCTTTTCTTGACAATCAGTTCTTCATTCATAAAAATAGCTCACTTTTGTTGAAGATACAGTTTCAGTAAAACATTAAACTCCACAATTTCGCTATGACTATGTAAATTTTTCACATATTTAACCTTAAATCCGAACGTTATGAAATAAACTGAAAACTAAGGGAAAACATAAAACAAAAGAATTTTCAGCGCGACATGTTGTTCCTTATGCACCGTTTATTGGAGACTATTTCGTGCTAATGCTTTAAATTGTCGTTGAACGTTCGAGAAGAACAGACGTGTTTTACAGTTTCTATTCAAATCGCTCATTATTAGTTATTCGGCAAGTTGAAATTAAACAATTCAATTTCATAAATGTAAGTCTTTTTACACTTAAGTTGGGTTCACCTTATATTTATCCGATTTGATACTTTTTTCAAAATTTAATTCCTTTGTTTATATTTCACTTTCTCGTCCACTCGAACAGCTGACGAATATACAAAACCGGTTGACCTTGACATGTCCCTTCCTCTTCTGCATGTCGCATCGCTCGGTTGGCAATTTCGGCAGCAGTTGCACTCTGGTTGTCGGGGCTATAGTTGACGACTTTGTTTGGTTAACCTAAAATTTTCGCGCATTCCTAATATCTACTGTTCCTACCTGAGTTCCTTTCGATCGTGGCCATCCGAATCTGTTTTAAGTCTTCATTAGCGGCCCATTGAAGTGAAGAGTCTAACTGTCATCCCTATTCCTTTTTCCTAGGTTTCCTTCATAATGTCGCAAGAGAGAAAATTGCGAGGTAATACATCTGGCTCTCGTCATCAGTTAGCTCAGCAGGCTTCGTCCGATAAGGTTGACATGCTCAGCATTTCAATACCCCTCTAGAAAACATTCAAAAGGTCGCAGCAAGTGTGTAACGCATCGAAAAGCGTCAGGACGACCTTTTTGATCAACTTAAAATTTGATTTGCACCACAAAAATCACTGAGCATAGCGAAATAATATCCGAACATCAAAGCGCAATTGAAACTTGTCAATCAGAAACTGTGGACTTACATCAGGCTAACTTAGCATTAAGCGATAAATGATACAGTTCCTCAAAATTAGATAATCTTTCATCTTCTTCTAACACCTCCTATCTTTCAAGTCAAGAAGATATGGTGGAAATTCTGAATCGCGTAAAAAAATCGCACAATATCATTATATGCAATCTACCAGAGAAGGCAACTTGTCTGATGTTGCTACTGTTCGAGATATTGTTGAACACATTCAGCAGGGTGCCAGGGAGACTCTCAACAGTTCAACTCGGTTACCATCCAACAAAGATAGTAGCAAACCAAGGTGGATACGAGCCACTTTCACATCACCTGATTTTGTATTTACCATTCTGAGAAATAAATCCAAATTAAAGGATCTTCATAGCTTCCGCGATATAACCATATATGACGATAAGACGAGAAAACAAGTTTCCGCCCTAACTCTCTTCGTGCTGAGTTGAAAAACCGTCAAACGCTGGTGAATCTAATCTCACTATCAAGTATTTACAGGGTGTCCAAACTCATCCCATGTTTGGCCACTGCTTACTCCACTATACAACCACTATCCTCCATATTTTCTGATAATTTGTTGATAGTTCAACTACAAATTCCGTTTTTCACACTGATAACTGAGCCCTGGCTACATCCGCCTTTCCAAACTGCTCATAAAATATATATAATTATATTTTTTCCTCGATGATTACATGTCGAGCACTTCATTCTCTCTTCGGTACATTCATGGTATACCTACCACTTTCCCCTTAACCAGAATAGAGGACACTGCTACAACCTTGCTAAGGATAATCTCAGGACAACTGTCAGAAGCCACTTTCTTCACTCACTGGATGAATGGTTTGGCCAGCTTTGAAAATTTAACCACTACTCGAAGTTTAATTTCTTTGATTTATTTGTATAGCTTCTTGAATATTTCCATTTTTATTTTTGTATTGAGTTTATAGGTTTAACCTCAACTCTTGTCATTATTTAATAAATAATAAATAAATAAATAATGCCCGACCGCATCAACCGCATGTGGCTAGGATTGCCAGGAAGTATTCAGCAGAGGTTGATATCCAAGAATTCAATTGACCTGGTCTAAGTCCAGATTAGAACCCAATTGAGCAAGTTTGGATGCTCTTGGGAGGAAAATTCGATCTCGCGTACAACTGAATTTTGCATCAGCTAGTGATGCTCTAATTGATTCTAACTTCAATAACGACATGCCGAGACGAATTGCACCAGTTATCCGCGTCTGGGCGGAGAACATGTTATGTTCTTGACTTAGTTTTTAGTTTATTTTCATACGGTCAGAATTTAAGGTTGAATTTATTGAAGTACTGTTGTAGCCTAAGTGGTTTTACTGTATCTTTCACAAAAAGTTAGCTATTGTTATAAATAAAGAATCAAAACCGTGGAGAGAAGATGTGTCTTGATGATGAAATAAAGAATAACGGTGTGAACAACTGGAGCACACCAGGGGTGATTCTGAAGTTAGGGTAAAAAATGGATTCTGTTTCACCCTGTATAGAATTAAGTACCTAATTAAATCGAACCTGACGCGAAATAACATAAGTTATTGCGCTAACTCAAGAAAATTGAGTCGAACCCTATCGTTTGAGAGCATTTTCGTCTCAAAATTTGAAAATTACAGACATTTAGGCAAAACGATAGAGCACTTGTTTAAGTAGAACGAGCGCTCAAAAACTTGTGACAAACTTATAACACAAAAGTATCATCAAAGATTTGTAAGAAACTTCTTACTCATCTTAGTAAAAAGATTCCTGCAAATCTTCGATAATCATCAAAATTTCCCCCAATAATCCTGCTAATTTGAGTTGTAGCATCCCGAATTCAAGATCTGTGTCGAAAGATCGGAACTTTTACGACTTCAGGCGCGCATAAGCGCGGATTTATTGAGATTTATCGCGGCTATATAACTTGGCCGAAATAAAAAATAAAATCGAAATGAGTCTTGTCCCGCCAAAACTATAATATTCAGCCGGAAACGGATGACGCATGGCGTACTCCTAGTCCCTATCCTATCTTGTTTTGCCCCTTTACGTTTTATAAATAGTGTGCGCAGAGACGAAGTGGGTCCAGTTTAGTAGTTGAAATGAAGAGATTGTGAAAACGGTACGGTACAAACATATATAGGTTTTAGGGTGTTTAGGACCAAAGCTTTGTTTGTTAGATAGAATTAGGTATTTTTCTTTTTTAGGTTATAGTCGGTGTATTCCCCGTTCCCATTCCTCTGTTTTTACTTAGAAATGTCCTGAAGTTTTTCTCAGTGCTTACTTTCTTCATCATTACATCGATATGGAGGTTCGCAGATGAGATATAGTTGTTCAGAGAAGACCAGATTCTCTGATTCCTTATTCTCTAGAGAAAATACCGTTAAATGGTATACAGATAGTTCCAAACCTCTACAGGAGCTGGCGCTGGGATATACAGGCCAAGTACCAAGCGTGCACTGTCGCTAGGCTCCTGTATGAGCTGAAATCTTAGCTATTGAAAGATGTCTAGATATAAATCTAGAAAAAAACTTTCAGAAATGCGATATAGCCATACACTCAGTACGTCATCTATAGTCCGTTCACGAAAGGTTGAGCACATAGTAGGCGTTTCTTTATTTATCTAAAGTTGGCAGTATTTGCTGTCACAACGTAAAATAAATTCAACGCTGCCAAATGTACCGCCTCGTCCGACGAGCTTGCGAGTTATCAGAGAACTCTATGCAAGATTGACAACATTGCGTATCAATCTGACAAGAAAATTGGACAGCCTAACCTAAAATTTTAATATACACAGTGGAATATGCCAAATTTCCATGGCCAACCGACGGCTCAACCTTTCGTGAACGGACTATACTCAAAGATGATCTGGAAGTGCCGGAACAAACTCAGTGAGGTAGGCAAGAACATAAGGCTTCAATCTGGGTTCCTGGCCATTCGGGAGTCAAAGGAAACGAAGAGGTCAATACACTTGCCAAGAGAGCGTACGAATGTCACTCATCGGCCCAGAACCCTCTGTGGTAAAGGTAAATGTACCTATAAGGAGTTTCTGGAGAAGGAGAAAGCCGAGGAAAAACTCTGGGCGGAATCTCCCAGGGATGATCATTCCACTAGTTTCTTCGGAACTTTGAAACAGCAAGATCCAAAAGATATTTGAATCTGGATAGAAAAAAATTACACTTCTCACTGGCTTTCTTACAGGACACTGTCGCCTCAGAAGCACCTGTTGAGTATGGGATTATAGGGCACTGACGAGTGTAGGTTCTGTGGGGAGGAGAAGAAAACCCTCATTCACCTAGTCTCGGAATGCTTTGCCTTTGTGGAGCCTAAGGAAAGAATGCCTTGGGCGAGAATCTTGTAAGATGAAGAACTAACTTTTTTTAACTATAACTGTAACTAGATAGCATTTTTCAGTAAAAAGACTAGTTTCTGTTTTCTAGTATATATACGGAAATTCTTTTGTATCGTTATCACAGTGATGTACTCATGTTTTTTCTGAGATATTTCCTCACTCGGTAATACAACGAGAATAGAAATTGACGACTAAAGACATACCAATACCAGTAGGTATGAAGTCATGGATGAAATCTTACGAGAATGAGCGGCAAACTAATCGTCTTGATAAGCTTTGCTGGTGATTCAGTTAGTTTTACGAAACCGAAGACTCACAAGGAAAAACATCTTAATCTTTTCTAAGGAACCATGAAGATGTAAAACTGTTATGAATGATAAGATAATGGAACAAGTGACGAAGTTCAGCCTTACCTACCTAGGAGCGGACATATCCATCGATAATCCGTTAGAAGACATCAAGTCACAGGTCACCAAGGCCTCAGTAATATCTGGCTGCCTAGATGTTGTCTGGACAAGTAAGCATATGCACGTTGATGGTAAAGTGCAAAAATATAAATCCTGTGATGGGCCGGTTTTAACCAATGGTATCAAAAATGGAGATGATATGAAAAACCAAGAACAACGGATATGAAAACTCTCAGAAACATAACAGAAAATATTGGGAGATAGAGTTAAACAGTGATATAATTCCCTCTGTAAGTCAAAGATGTGATGAGGTGGAGAAAAAAGAAGAACAACACTCAGAAGAAACGGACCACGATACATACCATATATCGTGGGGCGTCCAGCCGTTAGCACAATAACTAGAGACTTGAAATTTTTTAGGATGATGAGTTCACGTCCCAAATGCCTCGGTTGAGTCTGCTAACCAGCCAAAATCGTGAGGGTGATCCATAAAATATGGCCATTCAAAATTTTTTTTCCCCAATCTCAGACAAAACGAAACCCATCAAAAGAAATGTTGCCGCCCTATGAAAGATGCTCATAATAAGCCTCATGCAAAATTTTTGTGGCCATAGTGTAAACAGAAACATTGAAAATTCAAGTGAGATATTGAAGAGAAAAAACTTCATATTTCCATAAAAAAAATCGATTGGAATATTTTTTTGTGAATGAAGACTGTTATACTGAATTTTCATGCAAAATTTCGTGGCGATAGTGTCAACAGAACCATAGAAAATTCAATTGGAATATTGGAAAGAAGAATCTCTTTGTTTCCATAACAGGATACCGATTCAAATGAAATTTATTTTGTGAGTCAGACTGATATACTGAATATTCATGCAAGATTTCGCATCATCAGAACAATAGTTTTTCAATATTTTTAGTTATTCATTTTACATATTTCATTTCGAATAACTTCTAGAATATAATTCCGATGTGCTGATATTTTGCATTTAGATATTTGTGTATCAATCTCAAATGGCATATCAAATTTGAGGAAATAGTCTTATTACTCCACCAAAGAACGAGCGCTCCTGATCAGGGCTTTCTTATTTTTTCATCACTTATTAGGCATAGTTTTTTTAAAAATATAATCCAATTTCAATAATCAGTATTATCACCTCTTCTTTTAATCAGCTAGGTACCCCACAAATCGAGTCATTATGAAATATTCGGGCTATCGTTCCATTGTTCCTGAAATTCCTGAATAATGTTTTGAACTCTTCGTATGCCGTTCAGTGGGGCGTTATCATTCTGATAAAAGAACTTCTCCCCGAATTCGTTACGCAGATGAACAATGATTGGTTCGATGATGTTTTCTTAATAGATGACACCAGCCATTGTTCGTTAAAAGACGATTGGAGGAGTATGGTGACTGAACGTTATACCCCCAAGTATATAATTGACCTGCCCTGTAAGGCTCAACTTCCTGGTCGAAAATGAGTTGCTCTAGTCTTACCGGACCTCTTCAAAATCTTTCTGTCGTCTATTACTGTGAACTGAATTGTGTTTCCCCGAAAAAACTAAGTTGTGATATTGCGGGTACAGCCTGTCAGAAACTGGAGTGATTTCTGGGATGATAATTTCCTTACCCATCAGGCACTCTCTTGGATGGGAACTGATAGCAAGACATTCCATAACGAGATATTCGGAAGTTTGTCATTTCTCCGCAGAATATACACAATGTCTTCTTAGGTATTTCCTGACGATATGTTACAACGGATGAGATATGGATGAGTATAGATTCAGCTGAGTGGACTGCATCCGGTTAACCAAATTCAAAGCAGCCAAAAGCGCAACAGACGGCTCTGAAGGTTATGGCGTCTGTTTTTTGGCATGGAATTCTGATCATCTACTACTTTGAAAGAGACACACACTCAACACAACGTACCGTGTTTTCCACTCTCCACTGGCCGGAGAAAATTGGCTTTAATGAATAAGTTATAGAAAGAAGCCGATTTGGTGACAAAACATAAATCATTCCACAAATAATAAGGTATCGAAATGTTACAGGGATATTGAACTTTTTAAGCATATCATAGTTGAAGGAAATTATATCGATAAATAAAATGATTTAACAAGTCACTATTGCTTCAGTGGAAGATGTATTCAGTAAACCACTCGTCAATGCTGTACAGGAATTGATAGCCGAAACGATAAATCAATTTATGTATGTTTTTTTTATTTTTACCTTCTGCTTCCGAAGACTCTAAATTTTCTTTCAATACTCAAAGGATACCAAATGCAAGATGCCCCAGTTTCAGTTACACTCAACGATATTTTTAGGCACCGAGACCCTCAGATGCATTTTGTTAATTGGAAATTCAATTATTCACTGATAGATAACCAAAGAAAACATCATCCTCATCAGACGACGAAACGGACGACAATTTCCACTGCTTATAATAACATCTAAACTGAGAAAAGTTAAAAATAAACAGTACACTTCGGGAGACGACTACTGTAGCACGTTAAGAATACTTCGTTTGATAAAAGTTACAGTTTATTTCGAAGAAACTTTTTTACACGGCAATAACTGAAGCAGAATCTGTTTTTGGTTCTTTTCCTTGAATTTTGGGTGAAACCATGAGTCCTGATTTGAATCACGATCAGAAATATCTGGGTTTAGAGATTTCTCATCAGATTGTGTCGAGTGTGTTCCATTTTAAACCACCTGCAAGTGTGAAGTGAGAGCTAGTGATAATCGGTGATGTTTACTGAAGTTATGTTGTGAACTTTATGTGTATATAACTCAGTTGAACATTCTAAATCATCAGAATGTTTCCCTCTTTGAAATTCTCTACTATAAGGCCTCGAGCTAGGAGTTTATCCAATCCTTGTAAGGGGGAATCTTGCCAAGATATATCGTGTAAACCGCCAAAGACACCAGTGGGTTCACCAAAGGAAAAGAGGAACAGAAGAAGTTTATTCAAGAGAGGTATATTCTTTATGTGCATTGAGACATTTTCTACCAGTAAAACGTTTGAAAACAAGATTTCATTGTGATTTTCACCGTCGCATTAGATTTACAAGAACCGGGATCAAACTTGTATCTTTGCTAGGCAGAGTAATTGAATATCTTTTATATCATTTTTACGTTGAGGTAGCTACTGAAAAATGCTATTAACGTATTAATTAAATAAAAGCTGAATAGGCCGCTTATATCGAGGTATCACTTTTTTCGTACGCACATTCTGAAGTGAACAAACATGAGATTTATCAGATTGTAGTCCTTTTCTTGCATCACCATATTAGTTAATTTCTCAAAGCAATATTACATCCTCCATAGAGTTGAGGAGCAAGACTTACTCATATATCACTTAGTTTGAGGGCTATGCCATTCAAAGTAAGCCTAGTTTGCGGCTTTGGTAGGTACTTTAAGTGTTTGGCGGCGGCTTGTATCACCGATTTGCTTTACCTATCATAGTTTTTTCATGGGCCATCACTACCATATTTGGCCTATGAGGAGTTCGATAAGCAACCTATCAACCTCAACCTCAATCTTTGAGAACGATGGAGTTCGATATATGCTCGCAGAAGCATAGTTCCTTCCATTTAATCATATGCTATAAACTGCTTTTCAATGGCCTTCGTATGGTATCTGAGCAATGCGATTTGGGGGTCTATTTTTGTCCCCTATGTATTGAGCTGTCTAAGGTACTCACCATATAGATATCAGTAGAGTATTATTGAAGATAAGAATCTGGAGTGAAGTCAAGGATGTGACGTCTACATCCCTGATTATTTCTTTATCAAGACTGGCAATTCAGACACAAAATGTTCCGGAGTTTCCTCCTCTTCTCCACAGAATCTGCATTCGTCGTTTACGGCTGCACGCAGTCTGATGTTTCCTGAGACAGTAAACGCCCTTGTGAGGAAGTGCAGGGTATTCTTGTTGAGTTCTAAGGGACTTCGAGATCTTCCCGTATAGAACGTTTCGATAAATTTTTCGCGAAAGAAACTTTCAGAGTTTTCTTCTTATCTGCCTCTTCTTTCTTATGAGACTCTCTTGCGTTCTCCTAGTTCATTCAGTTTGCCTATTAGGCATTTCTTATCTTTGAAGTAATGGTGTTAGAGATCAGCGTCTCAATTGTAGCATGATTATGGGTGTATTTATGTTTATACAACTCTTTTGGATACTTCTTTCCAGTTTGAACAGAGCGCATCTATCGATTGCATGTATATCCGTTTGAAATGGGCTCGTATGCACACCTATCGTTCAGAGTATCTGGTTCTGGATCCAAAAACACTCGCCTTGTTTCCGGAGTTTGGAACCATCAATGTACCATTATATTTCGTTTACTTTACAAGAGTAATATGTTATTTCAGTAGCCTTATTTTCTCACAACCTAATCCAACCCAACCTTAACAGCTGTGCTACCCACGACTCTAGGTTCTCCTTAAATAAACTGAGAAGACACCGAATTAATTGCCATTCGTGTTTCGATTATATGATAAATTGACGATTCCACGTTGTGTTCGCAACCCAAAATTATTTTTCCATCTTTCAATGACAGCTAATTATTGAAAAAGCCAGGAAGGGATAAATGAAACTAGTTTTGAACAAGTGAAAAACATTTATTGGATGTAAAAAAATATACTCTCAACCAATAATCAGCTAAAATTATATGGCGTACGTGAAACCAGCGGAGCTAGCTTATAATCAAAAGTAGGAAAATGGTGGAAAAAATTTCACTCCTGAGGATTTACATATTGCTTAAAAAAATCATTGTTACATCAACACTCAGGGGGATTCGAAATAGTATCGTTCAACATCCTACAATCACATCATCAAAAGCTCAACTACTATAGTAATTAGTTCGGGAGGCAGGCTCATACGACCATACAACGCGATACTCTTCGTCATGGTTCCATTCTAGCTAATAGTGGACTTACCCAGATAATTGGTTTATCACAAACGATAATAATCACATATTGTCAGCAGTATAACATATTATTTCAATATATCAGAAGGTACAGATATAACTAAATGATATTTGCAGGTAGAAACTGTTCAGCTTCCAGAAGCAAATTTTCCTTCGGATCCCACATAACATAAATATGAATTTAAATAAAAATTGACATCAATCTTCTTACAGGAAATTCAGATCTTGGTTCGACACCCAGTATAGCATCTCTTAGACCAGGTTCGGTAGCAGGTGCAAGTGATCAACTAGTCCCTGGGGATAAAATTCACAGCATCAATGGAATCAACACATCCAAAATGCGTCCAGCTGACGTCAACAGCCTTTTGGAGAATATTGACGGTAACGCTGTGCTGGAAATTGGATATACGTTGCCTTGTTATGGTGGGTAGTTACTAGTTATGTCAAGAAGGTGCTTTAGTTGTTATATTATTCTTCCTTACGACTCCTATGAACTCTATTATAAGAGAGAGCTTCGAGGAGGCTAGTTTTTCTTATAATTTTCTTGTCCAAGACATTTGCCCAGGCTCGCAATGCCCTTTCCACTCTTCCTCACAGAATCTACACTTATTAGTTTTTGTTATGTCAATTCTCTTCATATGCTTCCTAATGGGCCGATTACATTTAGATATTTTACAAGCTACTACTGAGCGAATTTAGAAGCGAGTGAATTAGCTTGTGATTACACACAACTACTAGTTGAGTAGCCAACAATCTAGCGATCGACGTGAGGTTTATGTTTGTATCGTTGCCAAGACCCAAGCTAAAATTTAAATACGTTTTCAAATTTAAGAATCAGGAAAGACCGAGTAGATGAGAACTCACAGATTGTTGAGTTGCAACTGTGATTACACACGGCTTGTTAACATGCCAACAAGCCAAAACGCCAGCGATTTAGCGTGTAAAGTAGCCCAGCTTTCAACTTTAGTCACAGTATTATTACAATCCGATTGTTGGCTTGTGAACACGATTACACTGAGCGAATTTACAATAAGCTACTAAATTCGCTCAGTAGCAGCTTGTAAAGTACATATCTCAATGTAATCGACCCATAAGGCAACAAAACCCAATGAGGAGGCATAACTTGTTCATACTGGGATCCAAATACTTTTTGGCCCTTTCAGTAGTGATCCATTCCCGGAAAATTCTTCACTTTCAGTTTCCCTCCTTCTCCAAAAATTCTTTTCTATAGGCGCATTGGTCAGTACAACTGAAGGATTTTCTGAGCCAGTAAATGGCGTTCGTACTCTCTTTCTGGCTATTTTTCAGCCTCTTCTTTTTATTCCTGAGTGACCAGGAACCCAGAATAAAAGATCTTGTTGTTCTTGCCTACTTCATTGAGTTATCTTCAACACTCCCATGTGAACTTTGAGTCCAGCTCATGGTAAGTGTCAAATCTGCAGTTGCAAGTCTAAGGAATTTGGTGAGGATATGACATGGTCGTTATTTGCACTGAACGTTAGAAATGGCTATCTGAGGATACTCTAAATGATATACCTCTGTGTGCATTCAATATTTTTGTTTATGATTAGGTATCATTTCCAACTTAAAATTTCATTATTTATTATCATTTACCAAATTCACTTTTCTTCTTAGCAAGAAATATCTGGTTACTTCATCTTCTGGGTAGGTTTTGTGTTCCCATTTAATGGTATATCGAAAATAACTGAGATTTCTAGCTATGAATCAATTGAAAACTTAAAAAGCTTTAACATTTATAACAGGAAAAGAAGTTTGTACTCTGTTACTGTGTTTATAATAAGAATACGAATGAAGCCCTTTCAGCTTTTTATTTTGGCATATATTACCAGGTTCTCAACAATCCATGAGTGTCATAACGAAGACCACTGAAGTAACATTGGAACGGACTGACGGCTCTATTGGTATAACCTTGAGAGGGGGAACAGTTTTGGAACATCCCAATTTGAGTAGACCACTAATTATAACGCATGTACGACCGAATGGCCCAGCAGCAAGGTGGGTAATATTCCAATTTCACTGTAGCTAATTATGTATCTGTTCTTAAGAATGAATACCTCCTCAGTCTAAATAACAACGAAAGAACATATCGTTCAAGGTTCATGCAGTGAGGTGAGCTTATTCGTGAGGACTCACAGAGATGGCGTTTTTCAGTGTTAGTAAAAATAATACCCGAAGCAGTAGATATGCCAGATCTGAGTATAGGCTCCTAGAATGCCTCTATCATTCAGAGCTATTCCCAATTCGCCCCGATATTGATCGAAATCGCTGTCTATAGATGCTCTGGATGACACTTCCTCCTTTTTTTATACACTGCGCAAAAAAATTAACGCACATTCTAAAAATCTCAATTTTAATGAAAGTTAACTCTACATTGACTTTATTACTAATTTTTATGTTCTCTCGGGAAGGTTTTGAACGAAACAAGATATATTAAATGGAAGAAAATTTCAGGATTTCACCGAATCTTATGTGAAAGAAGAGAAATAAACAATTTTAAAAATACTTGAATGCTGATTGGTGATTTAATACTTGGTATTTCCAGCCTTGCGTTAATTCCAGCTCGGGAACGACGGTTCATACTCAAAATGAGTGATCTTAAAATGTTCTGATCTAATCCTTCCCAGATTTCTCTGATTTGGATTCCTAAGTCATTAAGAGTAGCTGGATGATTTTCTGAACTTCTCAGCCTTCTATTGAGGTTGTCCCAAACCTGCTCAATCGGATTGAGATCTGCACTTCTTGCTGGCCATTCCATTCGAGAAACTTCAACCTCTTCAAGGTACTCCTGAACGATGCGCGCACGATTGAGTCTGGCGTTATCGTCCATAAAAATGAAATTCTCACCAATGTATGGGGCAAATGGCACTACATGCTCTTCAACAATGTTCCTTATATACCTATCCGCATTCATAACTTCATTATCAACGACCACTAGGTATGTGCGAGCAGTCAAAGATATTCCACCCATTACCATAATCGATCCTTTCCCGAAACCAGTAGTATTCAGGAAATTGCACTAAGCATTATCTTTCATGTGGACGTCTGTATACAAGGGAACGTCGATCACACTAGTAGAGGCAGAACCTAGACTCATCTGTGAAGTAAACTCTTTCCCAATCATCCTCTTCCTAATGGATATGCTCTCTCGCAAAATCCAAACTCGCCCTTCGATGGGCTGGGGTAAGAGCTGGGCCTCTTGCCACGACACGAGGCCTTAAATCATATTCTCTGAGGCGATTTCTTTTTGTCTGAGTACTAATTTGCACCCAATGAGTTGGCTCAAGCTGATTTTGAAGGAGGCGAGCGGTTGCAAACCGTTGTCTCAACGAAGAAACTCTCAAGTAACGTTCTTGAATGGCAGTTGTTACCGGTGGTCTACCCTGTACTGGTCTTCGGACATTCATCCTGTCTCCCTGAATCGCTGCAACATTCTGGACACACTTGTATGGGAAACTCTGAACCTTTCTGCAATTCTAGTGTATGTCCACCCTTCTTCTCGCAAAACTACCGCTTGGGTACATTCCTCTTGGCTCAAATTGCGTGTTTCGCGTTTCATAGCGATCGAGTGTAGAAAATCAAACGAAAGAAAAACTATTAATCACTAGAATTGATCGATAACAACTGATTTCAGAATGGAGCCAATACATTCAAAATCTGATTATATCATCTTTTTTTATTCCTGCTGGGAAAAAACATCTGTATTGAAGAAAAACGTTGAAAGTGGATAACATATGCATGCATAATTCTGATAAAAATGATTATAATTGAGAACACCTTCAGTTGTAGAATAAATTTGAGATTTCCATAATGCGTTAATTTTTTTGCGCAGTGTAGTTTTTTTGATGGCTATCACTACAGGAGAATGTTTCATTTGTTAATTAGGCAAATTCAAGGAGATATCAGTTTAGATATTCTATAAAATGGACAAAATGATTCGAATACGATATCAAATCTGGCACTATTTTATCGAATTGCTACAAAACTAGAGTTTTGAGTAAAAATATTCCTACATATCTTTTAGGACTGGCTTGATACGAGTCGGCGATAGGGTTCTAAAAGTAGACAATCAATCACTGTTCAACAAAACTCTTGTCGAAGCCCAGCAACTCCTCAGGGACAGTTGCATCTCCAAAAACCAACATGGCGTCACAGTCACCACCCTCACCATAGAATACGAAGTGAGCAACATGGAAACTGTTAAGTACGCCACTGGTCCACTCTTGGTGGAAATAGACAGGACTCAAGACGAAGATTTCGGTGTAATCTTGAACAATTACGGTAGTGATTTTGGTGTAGATGAAGTGATTCAAGCGGGATTCTTTATTGGACATGTTATACAGGGTAGTACGGCTGATAGGTGCGGTGCTTTGAATATAGGTGATCAAATACTGGCTATAAATGACTTGGCTATGAAGGACTTTGAAGAAATCTGGCAGACGCGGAGAAGTTGTTGAGAAAAGCGAGGAGGTTACAGATATTACCGTTTCAGGCTTTTCACAGGGTTTCTAGGAATTATGGGTTCGGTGAGTAGATAGTTTTTTAGGATTATGAATGAAGCGCGTCAGATAGTTTTTGAATACCTTAGGATTTTTCTGTGATTTTATACATGTTTAAAATAATCTTGAAGAAAAATGGAGTCAGTTCAATTCTGCGAAATGAAGGATTGAAGGATTCTAAATGTATAGTAGTCGTTTTACTGACAGCGTGCAGCGAGTATCGAGACCAAAAAAGAAAGAGCTACATCTATTGGGTGAAACGCGAAACGCGGTAGGTCTCCATACAGTCTATTTACATTTAATAAGTTTCTATCATTTGTATGACCGATCATAATCGAGCTTACCTATATACCCTCTAATATTGCACATATCTATATGCGGTTAAAATTATGAAGTTTAGTTTAACCTAGAAAGCAGTATTAAAATTCTTGTTGAAATGAACAATTCCTTGGATAAGAGCTCGACTGCTGCCTAGGTTTATGAAGTAAGTATTCTCAGCAATAGAGTATGTCTCCTGTCGATTCCTTCACTAATAACCCATTGTCGCCAGATGCTGATATTCATCCCAGTCATCATGATAATCAAATACTTTTGCACAGTTTTATTCACTCTTTCAACTCTATCTGACTTTGGCTTGAGTTCTGTTGTCCTGATTTGCACCTACTGAACAAGTTGGATTTCGAAGTTCTATTATTGGTCAGAGCTCCAGTAGGAGTCTGAACATCACCTTTAAGATTAAACATTTTGCAGTACTCATTTGTGTATCTGTAGCATTCTAAGGAGTATGGCAAAGGAATCTCAATGTCAGTGGCCAATAGAGAGGTTCTCTGACTTTTTTATAGTCTTTTTGATACCAGAATGCCTACCAGAAGGCCCACGATGTAATTTCTTCGATACTTTTGGTCCCCTATTTCTTGGTACTACAAGCTGACATTTTGTTTCTGTACCTTATTATTCTGCAGAGATTTGTTCAGACGATTGTCATCTGACAATAAAAATCCCAATTAGTCCACAAGACCTTCATTCTAGGGTTGAAATAACTCATTATTTCCCAACTCGGTCTCTGTAGTCTCTTTTCAAAATTTCATCATCAGCATTTGTCTGGATTTTCCGCAAGAACTTCTCTTCAGGTAACACAATTTGATGAAGTAGACTAACATTGCTTCCTGAAAATGGCGCAGATTCCGCTTCAATCCTACTCCTTATCCCAGACACAACATTTTCCTATTCCTATCAGTCTGCTTAATAGCTTAGCAATATTAGCAAACTTTATAGCGGAGTTCGAATGAGCAGTCGAGTGCGAGAAAGACATTTTCCGCACGAGTTAGGAACAATTTGATTAAATTATTCATAATACACTTAAATGACAAACGTAATTCTACATTGTCGTTATAATCGTACTCACAATTTCGGAATTATACCAACCAATAATGAAATCATTGCTTTTCATGTTTCCCGCACGCAAACGCGTGCGAGAATGGAAAATCGGAGGTTTTTCCTCACTGTTTGGCAATGTGACTCTTTACGAATTGAAATGCGTGCGGAAAGGGATAAAAGCCCACGATTGTAGAGAAAATTCTTATGGTGAATCCTTTTCAGGTCAATATCCAAGTCCAAGTCTTAGTGGCTATAGTACAATCAATTCAAGATGTTCGAGAAGGAGGAACATCCCAAATCGAAGAAGTATGCTTCACAAATCTTTCGATGGAGATCTGGGTAGGTTTGCGAGAAAAAACAGTGCTAGAATATAAACTTCATTAATATTAAAATTTTTAGGGGCAACAGCTTTGGCTATTCCAGTAACATGGGAGTCTGTCATACAGAAACCCTGAATAATAACCCTCTATAGCGATAGAGGAACTGGTTTCGGTTTAGGCATATCTGTTGGAGAACATACAGATAATAAACCAGCAGATATATTGATTTCCAGAATAGTACCTGATTCCCCTGCATACAGGTAAAGTTTTAATTACCTAATGAATTCAACTTCGAAGATAATCATGATAAAGCTAGATTAGTTAACTGTAGTTATTGTAGCGCTCTAGTTTTTAATATACATATCCCTTTTAATTGTTGCTTGCTTTTGATTTTTTGTCTTTTTGTTTTTTCATTTAGCTTCCTATGAAACTATGAAAGTGAATGAAAATATGTGTTCCAATGAAAAAGAAGCCCTGCAGAGTTTTTGCGGATGTTTTCAACTCTGTAGTTCCATATTATACGCTATCTGATGCTTCTACTGTTTCGTATTCGAAATTTCGTGAAGCTCTTCTCCAAAATACATATACTTAATAACTTACACTCAACATTCTCAAACGAGTATTCTCTTCATTGTATGCAGGTGTGGGTGCCTACAGGTAGGAGACAGAATACAACTGTGAATCACACCAATATAACCTTACCCTTCAAGAAATAACTCGATATTAGATCGGGGGAGTGATCTTAATAACGTCGGCCAAGTAGCTCTCTTCAGGTTGAATTCGATGTAGCTGATACGATAGTGCCTTCTAGTGGTATATTCACGGTTAAATTGGCCAAGAGAGGACCTGGATTAGGAATAACGATAACAGGTGAATATGTCATTGCAAAAATGTAGTTTTGTACATGTATAGTATAAGTACTAGAGATCGGCTCTGTTCGTCGCACTGATAAATTTAATGCTGCTATTTTTATCATGCGTTTATCCGGATAACACGTACTCTATTATTGTGACCAATTATTGAGAATAAATCGATCTAGTAGAAGGATTAAACTTGATATTTGCTCGTTTTGCAAGTTATTATCAAGATGTAGATTAAGCTTCATTTACGCGTCATGAGCAATACACCGATTTGATATATTAAATTGAAAAAAGCCTCCACATGAAGTAGGGAGATTCTGACTCTCTATATTAGAGAAACGATGAATCAATTTCGATAATCCAGAGAGCTTTGGTTTCATTCTATTCATTTATGAATTCAAATTTCCTCTTCAAATCTTGAACCATGTTTACCTTGTGTAAAAATAAGGTCTAATGACTGTCCTCAGAATGGATATTGTGGTGCCTAGTAAAGGACATCTAAGAATAGATACTAAAATCACTCGGTGGTGAACTTCACTACCGGAGATTCCATGCCAATCTAGTATTGTCTTGACACTAACCACGAAGTGATCATAGATAATCACCAGAAAAGTGTGGAAAGGTTAGCTCGACTTCGTGAAAACCAGATCATCTGTCTTTTATAGTCAGATATCACTAAGGCAACTGACAGCTGCTAACTGTAATCAAGGACTTTGAGCTTGAACAATTCCTCACAACACTGGCAGACAACAAAGCTAGTTCTCGTTTGGACACCTACCACCTGAACATGGAGAGAAATGAGAAAGGTGATGCCCTTTCAAAGAGAGGAGCAAACACTTCTTTCGCCATACCTGTGCCTTCATGATCTTGTTTGGGTATCACCATAGTGAGATCGATGATTAGAAAAAAAGAAAGAAACACTCTTACTGGATCAATACACCTAGGTCAAAGGCTAGCAAAGAGATCTGATTGCGTCTTCAATAGCGAAGACTCAACAAGCTCTGTCATTGTCAAAAAACGAGTTGAGGCAGCTTACAGCTTCACATAAGTCATTGTTTCGTAAAACATCACCTGCACAAGATCCGGTAAGGAAAATTCCGATATCTGTAGCTAGGTTATTTGATTCTGTCACAGAAACCACCAAGCACATATTAATGGTCAATGCAATGAATTGACTAACTCTACTGGGTGTCGCAACCTTCACGCCAGCCGACATAAGAGGAAATAATCAACTTTGAGAAGGAGGTTACACTCCTGGGCAAAATGTAACTTTAGTATGGTTACACACAAAAGACCTCATGGTCTCAGTTGACACAATCAACCATAATCTAATCTACCTAATATTGAAACCAAATTTTAAAAATTCGTCATTCAATTTCAGCTTCGAAAGTTGCTCCAGATGACCCTTCATTATATCCGAGATCTGCAGAGGTTCTATAGCGCACAGAACAGGCACTCTGCATGCAGGTGATCGATTGTTAGCAATAGACAACCAACATTAACACATCACACAGTTGAATCTGCTTTTGATATCATCAAGCATTCGAGTAGTGACATAGTGACTTTGAAGATTGAAAAAACAGAAACTGAAGGCGATAACTTATTTTTGGACAGCGTTGTATATACCGTCGAGCTTCACAGATATGGTGGACCCCTTGGTATAACCATTTCTGGCAGTGAAAACTGCAGTGATCCTATAATATTGTCAAGAATAACGGAAGGTTGGTATTATGCGCAATATTAATTTGTTATCATTTCAATTCAATTCCAATTATTAATCTAAGATGCTACACACTAACCTTAATATATTCCTCAGGAGGTTTAGCAGAAAAAACTGGCGCCCTTCATGTGGAGATCGAATTCTGGCCATAAACAAGGAAAATCTTGAACATAGGCGGCTTTCAGATGCCATAAGACTTTTGCAAACTTCTGGAGACCGGGTTCAGCTGAAAATTGCTCGGAACTTGAAACCAAAAGGTATGAGCCTCGGAAATCCTCTTTATTTACGGCTAAAGCCACCTCGATCCAATTTCGTTGCTGGTAGCGTCACTCTAGGGGGTAGTGGATAGCTGTCAACGAAAATTGTAAATTCTATAAATCAGGATATCGACTGTTCGGTTTGGGGCCCATTATATGGACCAAGGAAAGAGCAAATATTTTTAATAATGTGTTCAACTTCTTAATTAATTGACAACAACAACTGCCAAAAATATCAAAACCTACTGACCCAACATTTATAAGAACATGTTCGGATGTTTGTGTTGATAGGCATCCACTACACCTTAAGTGACGTCCCTCTGCGTTACGTTGCGTTGTCGCAACGGATCATCACATTGTAGGCCACACCTTCGTTTCGTCAACGAAGGTCAAATATCGACCAATGTGAGAGTTTTTCGCAAATTTTGATTCGTTGTTGAGTTATTGAGGGTGGACACTTTTAATGGGACAACCTAAATAAATTATACTTGGGGCCATGTGGTAATCGTCTTTATTGCTTTTTTGCAGATTTTCGAACGGACTTCAGGGTCGACTACTCCTTAGACTCAAGGGAGACTTCAAGTCTTCTGGAGTCCCAGCTCGATGAGAGATGTGAATATTCTAGCCCAGATGGGGTGATGAGCATCGATAGTGCTGTTCATTCTTGGGATAGTAATAATCCAGATAACACTGACACTGCTACAGGTAACCATTTACCTATATTGTTGTTCAAGTCGCGGTACAAGCTAAATTTATTATTCTTACAGATATCAAAGATGGAGAAAGTCTTATAAGTGAGCCGATATCTATACCTTTTCCAGAAAAGGATTCAGCTTCTGTGGATCAAAAACACGATTCGCAGATACAGTTTTATTCTGATGTGGATGAAGTTTTTTGTCCAAGTCCTTTACCTTTACCTAGTTATAATTATACTCACGCCTATAAATATGACGCGAATAGTCATTCATACCAACAGGTAAGATATTCTTATCTTTATTAGAACTGTAACATCCAGAAGAATAACCATTTCGTTTCTTAAACGTGAGATGAATAATGATGCCAAGAAATACAGCGCTAAATCCGCAAAAAAAATCGTTATAAAGAAATTTCGTTATACAGAAAATTTGTTTCTATAGTCGGCAATGGCGCGGTCGACTTCACTGATTAATTTAAGTTTATCATTCAAACTTAAGCACTTCCTTTTAGACATTTTCGCACAACTTTCACACTAGCGTAATTGTTAGATTGAAACCAAACAGCCAGAGGTGTATTTAAAACTGTTTCAGAAGGATCTCTCTGCCCGCCGTAACGATTGAGTTTGAGGCCGGGATTTATTACCTACGTCCGGAAAAATTCGGAAACCCGACCCTTATAGGCAGGCCCGCCGCTACCTGTCTGAGCGCCCGCGTGCAAATACTGTTATGCCGCCCCCAATAGAGCGCTACATGCTAAATCAAGGGCGTATCCAGAGAGCAATTCGGGGGAGTGCCAAGTTTTAGCGAGGGATCTGAACCGATCTTGATGAAAATCAAGGAAAGGGGGGGTAGATCGTTTCCATTCGAAGATTTAGTGTGAAAAACTCTTTCCTGGGGGGGTTAATTTAATTACCCCTAGTACCCCCCCCCGTAATACTCCCCTGCGCTAAATATATGCTGAGTCTTCAAAATGCAACTGATCCTAGGGTGTATATTGCGACAATGACCCTCATTCTGTTTTTTATCTTTATTTTCGTAATTCTCTCTTCAATCACGTACCTACCTGAACTCGGCTAGTAGAAAGGGCGCAATTTGGTAACAGATGGTTTTTTATGACACTGAAAATATTAAACTACTACTACTACCTGTTGTAATATTGGGAAAAAGAACATCTGCAAATTTTTCTCGTAGAATATTCAACAAAATCAGAGATGCCGTAGGAACTTTCTGAATCGATGTTTCTTTCAGAAAATTTTCCCGAGGGCGCAATTCGAAGTTCCGGGAGGGCAATTTATCGGATTATGTGAATTTTTAGATCTTGAAGTTTTACGCCATAACTGGATATAGGCGTTCTCAGTATTTCGCCAAGGGGGGGGCGCACCTGCGGAACTTCGGGGGGCGGCAGTGCCCCTCCCGGAAATATGAAAGAAACACTGCAGTGAATTCACTGAATTCCGTGGATATACGGACATTATCGATGTTGGCCGCCTGTCCTTTCGATCCTTCAGAGAAAAAGTCTCTCTAAGGGGATGGGGAGACCTTGCCGCCCCCAATTTTGAACGGAGTTGAAGAAATTTCAGAGCAGTTGGCAAAGTTTCGATCGCATATGGCAAAATTTCTATGTTTCTATGACAGTTGGCAAATTTCCCTTGGACAACCTTTTTTTTTTTTTCTCCCCCCTGCTTACCACGTTGTTTGTCCCCTCCAAAAAAATTTCAATTTCACTGGATTTGCCGCCCCCTGCCCTTGCCGGGCACGCCTTGCACGCCCGCTTACGGCGGACCTGCTTATAGGTACCTTCTTACCAATACCTATTCAAAGAGTGATGTTCTTTAAATATTTCGTTATAGAGAGAATATACTTCTTTGTTTTAGATGTGTTTTTCAACATGGAATTCGGATTCAAGGTGAAATGTCTTGTACGAAATTCGTTATACAGACGTTTTAGGGAAGTTCCACTGTATATATGTCATGAGAAACACCCCGGAAACTATGAAACGGTCATGAACATTCACGAACGATTTTCACCATTAAGTTTCAATCAACATTACCAAACGCAAAAAAGAAACCATCAAGAATTGCTTCGAGATCCAATAAATGATAACAGTTTCACTACAATTTCTTCTGATTTTCAGTCCCCCAGCTATATGAAAATGTATGGTGATGACTGCCTCACAGGACAAGAATATTCATGTAACATTGTACAAGGACTCCATTTATGATGATTATGGATTCAGTGTTAGTGATGGTCTTTATGAAAAAGGCGTTTATGTTAATAAAATAAGAAAGGATGGTCCTGCAGATATAGTTGGACTCTTGAAACCATATGATAGAATAATTCAGGTACTTTTGCAGATATCCTTGAAATTTTGGGATTGATTATAAACTATGTTTCCAGGTGAATGATACAAAAACACAAGATTTTGACTGTTGTCTAACAGTCCCCCTGATAGCCTCAGCAGGAGATAGGATTGAACTAGTTATTGCTCGAAATCCTTATATCAGTTGCTGCGATAGGGTAATATATGACATAAAAACAGTATTAACTCATTGAAGTATTGATCTGACTATTTCTAGGAACAGCAAGATGGTTTCCACAAAAAAGTATTCCCAAGTAATCAGCACACTATAACAAAAACATTATAAGTAGTTTTCAGTAATAAAAAATATCCAAATGAATCAATCCATTTTTCGTTTGGACGGAATCTTCTAATTTTGGATATACATATAAATACGGTTATTATTATTTGATGATTCATTTCAATAGCTGAATATTGTTATTGAAATTAAACAATTTATGTATAAAAATATTCATCTATTAATTTCATACAGACTATTTATAAAACTATTCAACAATTTCAATTATGTATAATGATATTTATAATGTTATAGTTGCAAGCAACAAATAAACTCAACTTTCATAAAAATGTTATCTTTAAATTTCACTGACGGGGTATAATCCTATTAAAGTATATTCCAATAAAGCTTATGAATATTTTGAAATTAATTAACAAATTAAGCAACACATTAGATTGCTTTACCATCTGTCAAGTCTTTTTCACTTTACATTTTTTTTATAGTCATTAGTAATCTGAAATCAGTTTCACGAAAAAAGGAACTAATTATTGGTGATTTTTCAATAAATTGTATGAAGCAAAAAGATCATTCAATTAAGAGGAACATAATTTTAAATTTCATATCATCAAACATCCTCTAGGTAATATCAACGAAATGTTTATGATATTTTCCGCGAAATATTACAAAACACAAATAGACACTGCATCAAAAATCAATTAGAAGATTTAATCAAAATTTTTTAAGCGTTATTGGAAAACACATTATTGATATCTAAAGTTATTTACAATTACAATAATACATACACGATAAATCTCAAATATCGAAGTAGTAATTTTGGAAATGTTTTTATGAATAAAAAATCATATTCATGTAAGAAGTCTGGAAATTGGAGCATGCATAAGTAAGTTGCTTGTAATTTAGAAATGAAAGCCAAAGAAGTTGAAGATAAAATTCATATAACCATTCAAGAGATAATTTGGAAATAAGTTGATACTGAAAAACAACTAGTACGTACTCTAATAATCACATTCAAATCTAGAGATTATTTGAGCATTAAAATAATAACTGGATAATACATTTCATTAATTATTGAAAAAATGGTTCAAGTAAATATTCCTATGAAAAACAATGATTTGGTAAGAAAATAAATTTCATCATCAATAAAGATCTATAACTACTTATATGAGCAACTAAATAAATTAATCTAATAACAATTATAAAAAATTAATAACAGCACAATAACTAAAGGTTATAGTGACTGTTGCCTGTAGAAATATATTGAAAATAATAGTAGTCATAATAATATCAACTCCACTTGATTAACTGAATACAATTTCAGGGTTTAATCTCTAATATGTCTCAGTTCAGAAGTTATGAAGATCGTTTTGAATATAGCATCCACTATTTGTATTTCAAATAATTAAATTCATATTTTCTCTGATTTCTCACATAACTATTTCGAATGATCATTCAGGTAATCCAGCTTCAACTTGAAATTTGTGGAGATCCAAAAATATACAAATATACTACAGGCTATGGTAACATGTACCATACATCAAAAAAAATATTGATGCAATTTATACCAATGAGATCCAACCCTTTTTCAAAATGTTTAGGAACATATAATATTGGTCAGATCTGATTTAAACGTAGATTTGGCAACCATTCTTTATATGACTAGTAAACAACAATAAATAATATTCACATCAAATACTTTGAGACACATGAAAGAACTAAAATATTTCAGCTGCAATTTCACTATGACTCAACAGAAATAAAAATAAATTATATTTAGACTAAGAAAAAATATATCTTTATCTTGACTATCAATATTAATTTGCTTTCAAATTTAGAATGAGCTAAAGTAATAAGTTTTGTGTGAATTAAAAGTAAGAATACTAAACTGTACTACTAAACAATAAATTCACTGAAGTGTTAACGTATATCTATATCACACAACTTGCATATTGAATTATGAATAAAACTGAATAGTGTATATGTAAAATATGGAAAGACTAAAGATATAATATCGAAAAAAAGACAAACTCGAAATAGATCATGGATTTCAATCTATGTATCAGTTCTAACTGAATCAAAGGCCTGGTTTTGTTAAGAATTAGACAGGATCTAATCAATCTACTTATGATGAAAGGTAAGTCACACAATATCAAGTTCATGGCCTACTTCAGGTTCATATTTTTCAACATCTATTATAGATATGAATGCAAAAAAATTGCAATCAAATTTTTTTCAAAAAATCTTGATGAAAACAATTTCATATCATAATATATAATACATAAATTATTTTATACCTCAGACATATAGTATCTTCAGAAATTTGTCCCATATGAAATTTTGAGGCAGACAAGCACACTAAAATTTGTAATATGTAACTTTTCAAATTTTTTTATTTCCTACACGCTAAAGAGTATATTACTCTTTTGAAATTTGGTGGTGTACTGATACATATTACTGTTATTATTTAAACCTTTAGATGTCACATTACCATTGGGAGTGTATCCATTTGAAGAGATATGCGTCAATTTCCTATAATCAACATTACCATTAGACTTATATGAAGGTAGGATTGTGCTCTTCTTTTCTGCTTGCCTAGCATCATATTTTGCCTGAAATCAAATCCAACATGAAAATCCATAACAATCAATTTCCTCTCATCATATTTTCATTCAGTAAAGCATTTCATAAGGATCTTGTGTTAAATAGCTGCACAATTATCATATGGTAAAGCACTAGAGATGAACATTTTCCGAAAAGCCACCAATTTGAGTATTTCACGAGAGAAATTCCATATCGAATAATTTTAAACATGACTATTTCACAAGAAAACCGTTTCAAAAGTGATATTTATTAATTATGTGTGGAAAAAACTGCAGCTCTAGTGATAAGATCAAGTTAGTATTTGACAAACATTAATTTTTAAAATATAAAGTTAAATACATTGTAGACCTACCTTATTATAGTATATACACCCAATATAGCCATAGTCATGCCAAGAACATTTGTGA
>JACDNR010000490.1:0-35278 GCA_013421045.1 Propylea japonica | reverse complement strand
TGATTCTTGTTATATGTAAAATAAATATTATATATGCTACATAAACACTCAAATACTTCAAGGATCAATAAAAGAAACAAAACTCAATAAATAGTATATTTCAAATCACCTCTACAACAAAAAGAATATATTCAGAATGTCCTGTATTGAGTAGCTATAAAAGATATTCGATTATTTCAAAATTAACCAGCTTTTTTATTCACATTTGTTGAGAAACTTATCAATATTATACATCACACCAGTTTGTTCCTTTGCTGAGATTGAATACAAATTAGGTTCTATCAACAAAATTATCAGTATGTAAATCAATTTTCAGAGAAATATTGCCCAATTACTTGAATTTTTATTGTTGATAGAGCATGATCATGATTATTCGAGCAAGTTTTTAAACAATTACATTTGATGTAACAGATGGTCCGATGGCCTTAAATACATTTATTATCATTATTGTAACAGAATGTATATTCTTTTCAAAATGAAAAAGAGGTTATAGTATGAAAAGTACTTTCCCCTAATCAATGGAAAATGTAAAATCCTGCTACATTGAACAAAATTAATTGTAAGACTAGAAACAGGAAATAATGGAGACATATCGAATCAAATAGAATATATTTCTAACAATATTATGATAACAAAAACCATCTACTAGAACAAAAGTAATTTCATGATATAAAAATTGTGCTCACTATGATAACAGTTTTGACTTCTATCAAAATGAGTCATTTACTTGAAATATATTTTATTTTTACTATTAATTCTAAAAATTGATATGGAAGAAAGGGTACAAACATTTAATCAGACTGTTTTTCTCACTCTAAAATGTAAAGTGCCACCAAACTGTTTTAAATTGTGGTGAAATAATATTTACTTTATTCTGGTATCAAATATGTGGACAGCTTTATCAAATGTATGAAATTTATCACATAAGTTGTTTTGGATGTATATTCCATAAATCAGTTTGTGTACCTTTATGCACTTACATTGTGGCAAAAGCAACAACTGTTTTATTACTAAGATGCATCCACTGAGTTGGAATGATCGAAGACTACGACGTAAAATATACCTATTATTTCCGTAGTATAACAGAATATATTTTGTCATTATCAAATAAGCACATGTTTACATTTCTACTTTATTTTTGGTATTGACGTACAATCATCTACTTAATGGAAATCGTATTCAAATGAAGTTTTCGAGCAAAATGTTCATAAATAACCTGCAAAAATAAGAGTAGACAGTGTTTTTTTTACAATGACACTTATAACATAACCGAAGAAACGGCCTAATCGATAGAATGTTTCAAAACATTTTAGGAAACATCATACGTTTTCATTTTTTCCTAATAAAAAATTATTTAAGTTTTATGTGGCCTCTAATTTGAGAATTCATCTCCAGGATGAGAACCATTTTTGCATAAAAATCGAATTGTCATTATCAATTTTTCTCAGAACCAATCTGTATCGTAAAATTTAGGAAAAAATCGATTTTTTAAATCAGCTTGATAGCACTTCTTAAACACATTTTTGAATTCGATCAATATTTGTAATTATTAATAATAGTATTTTCAATTTAGCTAAAATAAGCAACTTAAGTATTCGAGAAAAATTTACCAAATTTCAAATATCTTTTATTTGTCTACTTTTCAAACAACCAATATATACATTAATACAGGGCTTTCTAAAATCCAGGTTTATTTCAATTTCACTGAGTTTTTATGAAACGAACAGACAAACATTATTAAATGTTGCAAGAATTTCAAGGAATGAATTCTAAGTAAATGAAACTATACCAGGTGTACCCCAAAATATAAGATTAATAACAGAGTCGTTGATTGAAATTATCGAATCACCAATTATGAGCAAGATGTTTTTTTTTCGAGGAACACTTTCATAGTGTATTTTCATTCATTCACTATACAGCCACCAGTCTTTTCATATCCCTCATGAACATGTATGAGCAAGCTTTTCGACGACCATCACAATACCTGTATTTGTCTTGTACCTTCTGCTTGATATCAACTAAATTTCCTGGGTTATATCTCTCTCTAGATATTCACTAAGCAATTCTGTTGCCCTTTCCAGGTCCTTTTGATTTCTCTTCAAAAAATCACAGATTGATTATTTTTTTTCAAGTAGTAGGCAAAGACATATGTATACATTAGTGTTTGACACATTGACAGAGAATGTCAACCGCTTTTTTTCAGGAATTGAACCTCTATCCAACTCATGTTGTGCTGTTGCATTTCTTCCATTTTGTCCTTAACAGCAGCATATAATTTGTGTTCAAACTCAAGGATTGCATATGATTCATGTATCTGAAAATGAATGTTATTAGATTAAATATTCCGTTTGATGTTTATTTTTTTAAGAGGACGACCATACTATTTGGTATTAGGATAATTTCCGGTTTTTTGAGAATATATTGAAGATGGGTGGATTAGTAGGTTATAAGTGACTGTAGATCAGTCGTCTGGCAGATATAGGGCTATAATGGACTTTTGAATTAAACTGTTTTTAAAGAGGACAAAGAAGAACTATGTTTACATCGGTTGCGTTCAGCGGACATAACCGTTATACAACCGTTGAGTAAATTGCGCTGAACGCACTCAAACACTGAACGTATGCTCAACATGTTCACTGAGTGGACGCCATTTTCTGAGTACGCTCACACGCTGAGTGCTCATCTAGAAATGCTAGTAAAATTAAAACTATTAGCTGCCTTTCCCAGATATTCAAAGAACTGAAATAATACCAATATCGAGATTCCATAAATATATCAACAAACGATTAGGTTATGTGATGCGAATATATTTCATTTCCATTCTGTCTATACGCGAATATACAGTAGGTTCCATTAGCGATCACAACGACCACGCTCACGCTCGTTCCCGTTCCACTAGCTTGTCACAAGTCCGCGGACGTTTTTGACGGTTTGCATGTGGAATGGTGTTTGGGCGTTATGGGCGACAGTTGTCGAATGAGATTCAAATTTGTGTTTTGAATTTTACGCAGAAAAGTTGCCTTAACATATTTGGGGAATTATTTAACCATTAATGATAATATATCTAACTGATAATGCCGGGAGGGAACTTATAACTGCAATATTCAGTTATTTTACCAGGCTCTGAACATGTTTTTCAACATCCGTTCATAACACATTTATATTTTACCTTTTCCACATATTGCTCATAGGTCTGAAATAGCTTGAAATAGATATTTTTTGTTTGATCTATTCTTCAGAAAATCAGGTGTGGAATATGTTTTTACCATCAATTATTACAATAATGTTGTCTCTCAATTGAAAAATCGTTTGAAAACTATGAATTTGAACTTATTACTTCTATACCTGATCGTACCATTATATTTAGTTTTTAAATTACAGATATTATTCATTGTCCTACAGTATTAAATTGTAATAGAATAAAACCAATAAAACCTAAAATTATCAATAAATGAACTCTATATCCGCGTAGCATCTATTGTAAGTTTATCCGTAGAACTTAGATAACTTCGATCTATTTTCTACATTTTCAACCTCTTCACGATTTCATTCATCCTATTCTCATTCATCATGCAAAATTATGTACAAGAATATGCCATTACTGAATTATTTCACAGGTTTGCATGTTGACAAACTCCTGAATGTCGGAAATGTTTTGATTTTGTGTTAACCTCTAAAGAGGAACGGATGACAGTTCTACCTAAACGCTCACGTCGACCACGTCCTGACGTGGGTCTCCGTGGGCCTTTGCAGGCGAAATTGATGACGTCCATCAATGACGTCACAAACACTCGCGTGAGCGTTTGCATGAGGCGTTTGGGCGTTGTGATCGCTAAGTGGAATGTACTGATAGTTGGTGTGCGAATTTTCGCTAGTAGTATTTTCCGTCCTGGTTGGTAGGCTGACCCGTGAAAAGGGATCGAAATCGTAAATGTGCTCGAAATCAAGCGATCATTTTGGAAACATATTTCTATACCTATATAAAAGGATAGGGATCACAGAGTATATTCATAGAATGTTGGGGGTTTTTTGTTGATTTATTGTGGGTCGAAGGAGATTTTTTACGCGAGGCCGAAGGCCGAGCCTTGAAGAGGAAGAACGGAAGTTTCCGCAGAGACCCCGGGAGCCGCGAAGCGGCGTCGGGAACATTTTTAAAAAAAATTCCCGAAAACGGTCGATTTCGTCGATTTTGCGAAAAGCGTCCCGTAGGCCCCCCGTAGTCCGAAGGAAGGGCCTCTCGAAGGTAGCCGTCGCTGGTCGATCCGATGTCGAATAACGTAGGTACCGCCCACTCAAGAAATCGTTTCTCTAGACCACCTGAAAGATATCGAAAAGAACGAAAGAAAATGTTGAATTTTTGACATTTCTTAAATTGCTTCATTTTTCGATGTCATTCTTATCGGAAAATTAATGAGAACTGGTTCACGTGAGGGAAGTGCCTGAGAATTTTGGTTCATCGTGAACGAAATAGGGCAGATCCAAATGAAACAAGGTATGAATATCATTTTTTAATCCTTTTATAACGTTTATTACTGAAGGTTTTTGTTCTAGGAACGATTGAATTGAAAGGATGAATGGAAAAAGATCGGAGTAAGTGACATTTGTCAAGCGAGTTTACAGGACAAATATGCCTGAAATATTTGCAATTTTGAGAAGGAAAATCAACAGATACGAATGAAACAAGGTACGAATATCCTTTTTGAATAGTTCTATTACGTTTATTGATAAAAATATTCGTTTCAGGAATATGAAATTACGAGAAAAACCAAGTTCGTTTGTGGATAACTGAAGACCTATCACAGAGGAATTTGATGAAAGCAATTAATGTATTTATTGTTACAATTGAATTTTATTATAAAGTCAGTATGTATTGGTGCTTTATATTGATCCTTTCACGATTTTCATAACTATTTCAATAGTTTTGAAGTGATGATTGTTATTGACAGGTCCTGTCAGTGGTGATTGAAGGAACTTGAATGTTACCGAAGTGAATAACAGTAAGTACTTGATTGTTATCTATTGATCTGTTTTAAAAGGTAGATCTATTTAAAAAGGTAGATCTACGAGCCAAACTAGTTCTTTATGTGTATATATTTTTCAGTGGTATAATTCGTATTGTGTTAATTTCTTATTATGAAGTTCGAATAAAAATTTTGTAACACTTTGTTTTCACATTCTATCGTCGTCGCTGCTAGCCTAGACAACTCAGAATCTTGTCTTCCAAATAAAGAAGCTATCTGGGCAGGTTGTGTTGTTTTTCCGTCAAAAGAATAGTTGGCGCTTGAGGTGATATTTATTGTTGTATTTGAAATTTTTATATTTCCATAAAAATTCGAGTGAAATTTATTTGTGGATGAAGATGGATATACTTAGCGCGTTCGGCAATTACCTCGGACTGGGCCCGTATTCTGGACAAGTGATCTTGCGTATACGAACTTCATTGCGCGAGTCCCTCTTTTAGTTCACTGACACCGAGTTATGTTGAGATTCATGATCCGACAACCAACATATTGAGAAATTTCAATACTTATCATTTATCCATTGATATCCTAATTAATTTATTAAGATTTTTCGGTTCAGCTATCGCAGTTGTGAACAGGCAGGAAGAGATATTGAATTAATTCGGATCTTTCGGTACAGCTATCGCCGAAGAGAACGGCCAGAGGGGGATATTGCATTCCTCATTTCCGGTGCACCTAATTAATTAAGATTTTTCGGCTAAGAACCTTTAAACCAGCCCCATAGGCCTATAGCAAATCTACCCGAATAAGAGCGAAAGTATCGCTAAAAGATATTCCCATATTTCCCAAAATAGTGATCTTTGAAATTATTAACATTATTATTAACATCTATGCAAGTACGGAGCAGTATGTTCTGTGGCAGATGCTTTGTACCGTTCGTTTATTCACAAACGTTACAGATGAATCTGTACGATCTGTGGTCACGTGACTAACCCGGAGGTTATTGCCGAACGCCCCTACTGAATGTTCATGCAAAATTTGCATTGTGGCCACATGCAAGATGCTCATAATGAGCCCCATGCAAAATTTTTGGCCATAGTGTCAACAGAACCAGAGAAAATTAAATTGAAATATTGAAAAAAAAGAATCTTTATATTTCCATAAAAAATCCGTTTCGAGTGAAATAATTTTGTGGATGAAGAGTGATATATTGAATGTTCATGCAAAATTTCGAGAGGATCGCAACATCAGAACCTTAGAATTTAATTTTTTTATTATTGCTTTTTACATATTTCATTTTTGAAAAAATTTCCAGAATATAATTCCGATCGTGCTGAGATTTTGCATTTATACTAAGCATGAATCTCAAGTCTGAAGTTATAGCATTATTGCTCCACTAATGAAAAAGTACCTGCTCAGGGCTTTTCTCAAATTTTCTGATTATCCCAAGATGAGATGTCAACCAGAACATTATGACTAAATGCCAGAGGAAAGCTGTTTAAGTATTACAGGCGCTCTGAGGTCTACCCCTACAGCAGCGATGGAATGTCTGCTGGGTCTCCCTCCTTTGCACCTAGTTGTGAAGGAGGTGGCTATGAAGACAGTTCTAGGAATCTGGGAACGGAGACAATGGCGCGATGGAGGACTCTTCACTGGGCACGCGAGGGCCCTCAAAATGGTTAAGGATGCTCACGCTCCCCTTCTCCAAAGAGGTGACCGCGCGGGCACTAAGTTCTACTTCGACGAACCCTACAGGGTAATTGTTCCCGACAGAGACCTATGGTCTTCATCAAACAGGCTTCTTAGTCCAGAAGGTCCCACCTGGTTCACTGATGGCTCTGTCACAGCAACAGGGTCTGGGGCCGGAATCGCGGGTCCTCACTTCAATCAGGCTATCCCTCTGGGGAAGGACTGTTCCATTGTGCAGGCTGAGCTATTTGCGGTTCTTGCATGCGCACTAGAAAACATTCGCAGGGGATACTCTGGCCAGCACATTTATATATGTTGCGACAGCCAGGGAACTCTGAAATCTCTATCTGATGTTAGAGTTGATTCTCTTTTGGTAGAAGAATGCAGGAAAGCTCTGCGTGGGCTGGGCTCTGATAACTTTTTGAAAGTAATCTGGTGTCCGGCTCATGCGGATATACCTGGTAATGTCAAGGCAGATGAACTGGCTAGGCGGGGAGCCGGATTAGCATTTGTTGGTCCGGAGCCTTCGCTGCCAATCTGTCAGAAGTTTCTTCAGGAACTGGCTGAACAGGGAATTTTCCTTGGAATGGAGCGCAGGGGTGGGCCTGAGGTGGTCGAGGATTCTCATTGAGAGACCGTCCTCGCGATCTGAGGTCAATAGGCTTCTGCTGCTGGAGAGGAAACAACTCGGTCTGGTGACTGGTGCATTGACTGGTCGCCTGTTTAACAAGCATTTGAAGAGAATGGGATTGACGAGCTGCTCCCTATGCCGTTGGTGCAGGAGTACTGATGAAACATTGAGCATATTTTGTTAACTGTGGAAACCTTACTGAGTTAAGGTCAACACACCTAGGAAATCCAACACCTTCTATTCCTATGGTGAGAGGGACCACTCCTGGCAGGCTCGCGACATTTCTGTCTTCGTGTCTGAGGAGCTGAGTCTCTATAGAACGATGTGGGTGAACAATGGGCCACTAGGCCTCAGTTCGGCCGGTAAGGCACCGCACAGAGAAGAAGAAGAAGAAGATCCCAAGATGAGACGAAAGAACGTCACAAACTGCACTAATATGCGAGTTTTGAAGGTGAATTGTGATTTTCATGCATGTAACAGTTGTAACAGTTTTTAGGATGGGCAATATGAAAAGTCTACTACACAGTGCACGCACATCAAGCCTTTTATTTTCGTATGTCGTCGTCAGTTCGCAACGCATCATTAGTACAGTTCGCCAAATATTGCAGTATAAATTCACGTTTTTGGAACCGGCTGAAAACTTCGTCTGGAAAATTATTGTGGTATTTGAGTATTTCATTGCTACACCAGTAGGTATTTTCTAAATGTGGAGTAGTCTTCGATTATTTTATTTTGTAATCATTTTTCACATTATTAATTGAAGAAAAAATAAATCATTTCTAGGGGTGAATCGAAGCGATGGTCCGAAAATACAAAATAACGCCTGGGACTAGGGTTTATCAAAATTATGGTAAAGAACAGCTTAAAATGTCTTTGATTCTTTCAGATGTTATATAATGTGTCAAGATCGACGCTACAATGACACGCTCTTTTCGAGAAACTCATTATGCAGTTTACCGCATTGCGCTAACTTCTTTAGTTTTCGAATTTTGAGCCAAAATAGGGATGTTGACTACTTTTTGGAATTTATTTTATTTTAAAGATAAACCCTATACAAACACGAAAAAATTACTTTTTTCTCAAAAAGAAAAGACAATACGAAATTTCCGCGGAAATGCTCAATTTTATCACGTTATGATGATTACGTCAATATCCGATAAACAAACTGACTTCTGTCAAAACGAACTGATTTTGCCTGATTCCTTGTAGAAAAGTTCAATCTAAACCTTCAAATGAATACGTCTGTCTGTAAATGCTGTATGAGGTGTTTCTTTTATTTGTAATAATGAATATGAGTTGAAAGTTTGAAGCCGGGTTTCACAAAAACCCCGATCACGTTGATTGACGAAGTTCCATTATTTCTGTGCAAATTTCAGTTCATTTTTGACGTAAACCATCGAAATTTTCTCAAAATCAACGATTTGATTGCCAATCAAGCTTTGTGAAACCCGCGGTGATACTTACAAAGACAATTTCACGTTTCTAAGCTCTGCTACACAAAAATCCTTTTTCAGCAAAGAAATTTGCGACCATCAGGGAATCAATAATAGTAAGTCATAATTATTGATGAATTCTGTCTACATTATGAAGAAAATTGTAGATTATCGTTCTTGTAATTAGTTACAAGAATTATTATTTAATTATTATTAGTAATCGAACTATTTTGTTCTCTTTCAGCTTTCAACTTTCAAGTTCGAATCAAAATCGTTGATTTTGAATTAAGTCTATGGTTTATGTCAAAAATGAACTGGAAATTGCACAGAAATGATGATATTTCAATAATCAAGGTGATTGAGTTTTGTGAAACCCGGCCTTATGAATGTATTTTGTTGATCTGAGCACAGAACATTCGAATTTGCAATAGGGATGTTGACTACTTTTTGGAATTTATTTTATTTTAAAGATGAACCCTATACAAACACGAAAAATTACTTTTTCCTTAAAATATAGTAATTGCCAATAAAAATGAGTAAATGAAAAGACAATCCAAAATTCCCGCGTAAATGCTCAATTTTGTCACGTTCTGATGATTACGTCATAATACAGTGAACATACTTTGACTTCTGTCAAAGCGAACTGATTTTGCCCGATCCCTTGTGGAAAAGTTCAATCTAAGCCTTCAAAATGAATAGGTCGGTCTGTAAATGCTGAATGAGGTGCTTCTTTTATTTGTAATAATAAATATGAGTTAAAAGTCTGCTACTTACAGAGACAATTTCACGTTTTTAAGCTCCGCTGCACAAAAATCCTTGTTTTCAGCAAAGAAACTTGCGACCATAAGGGAATTTATCTTCGGTAAAAGTTACTACTATTACCCTTGATGAATCCTATATCCATTATAAAGAAAATTGTAGATTATCGTTCTTGTAACGAACTAGGTATTCTGTTCTCTTTAAGCTTTCAACTTCGTAAGTTCGAATCATAGATATGATATATTATATATTTACTATGGTTCAAGTCACAGAACCGTGGGTTTCACAAAGCTTGATTGGCAATCAAATCGTTTATATTGAAGTAAGTCGATGGTTTATGTCAAAAATGAACTGAAAATTGCAGAGAAATGATGACATTTCAATGATCAAGGTGATTGGAGGTTTGTGGAACCCAGCCTATGAATGTATTTTGTTGATCTGAGCACCGAACATTCGAATTTGCAATGACAATACGGATAGTTTGACGTCACTATACGATCCACCTCTGATTGGCGTTCGCAGTCACGTGATAGTTGATGATAAATAACATAATTTAAATCAGCTTTATTTAATTCAACGAGAATAATAAGATCACTAAAATGGTTTTTAGGATTGCAAAAATTTCCTTCTATGAGGAAAACCTCAATTTATATGAATTCGTAACATGAGTCAACATCCCTATTATAATATCGGATAGTGACGTCTGATTGGCGTTCGCAGTCACGTGATAGTTGATAATAAATAACATAATTTAATTCAGCTTTATTTAATTTACGAAAACATAAGATCACTAATATGGTTTTTTAGGATTGCAAAAACTCCCTTTATATGAATTCGTAACATGAGTCTACATCCCTATTGACATTTGGGCAATTTGAACTTTGCGTTCCTGTTTGTGCTATAAACTTTTATAATGTATTTATTTCCAGTCTCTAGCACAAACAGGTACAGAGATAATGACAAAGTTGAGATCGCCTTAATGTCAATTTGGCTTCTAACTCGTAAACAAAGATGAGCAATGCGGCTGACGGCATAGTGAATTTCTCTAAAAAAAGATGCCCGCAATTTGCCATGAATTTTTCCCTATCTTTTAGGGTTGAAAAGTTGTAGTTCAGGGATCACCAATTCTGGCCACCCTGTACGTTCATGTTAATTCATCTACAGTCCATTTCTGGAGAATATGAAGTGAAGACCCTCCTATCGCTACGACTTTCTATTGTAAACACGGCAAAGTAGTCATATATCACGCTTATACTAGTCCAATAAACCTCTGACACATTCCGGGCGTCAATTCTCGGAATCACTCGTTCGATGAACGTATACGTTCGTGAGTGAGTAAAGGTCGATACACACATTTCCGTGACGTGACGTACCGTGAGTGACATTCGGTGAAAAAATATATCAGAAAATACAAGGGTCTATTTGAAGCGCGTATTCAACATGTCCGATGCAATGATATTCCGGTGATCACGGTGCACGGCAGTCATGAGAATATTTCAATTTTGACAAATGTCATATGTAGTCTACCCAATGGCTTCTTTTCTTTTCTTCTTCCTCGTCCAATAGCAACACCACCAGAGCAGCAATTCATTTAGCAAGACAATTACATTCACATGAGAATGTCAGATACAAACTGAAAAACCCCAAAGCGATTTCGGAAAAACACTGACACGGACGACAACGTACGTTGCTGTGTGGATGGTGAAAAATTCAAAACGGATTACACCGAAGGGAGTGCAGCTCTGACAGCAACGTTGCCGTCACGTCACGAAAATGTGGGGATCGGACTTAAAATCGAACGAATAGTTCGAAGTAAGTCAATTCTCGGGCATAACAACTCGTTTCGACGAAAGTGAAGGTTCATTTATAACGGATATAATTATTACAATTTCCAAAAATCTACGCTCAAAATGTCACGAACGTATATGTTCGTCGAACGAGTGATCCCGAGAATTGACACCCCGATCGCCCGCGGATTTTACTCACTTCATACTCTCGTAAAATATAGTATAGTTTACACAAAAAATTATTTAGGCGTAAGATGCAGAAGTTATGTTCGCACTTAAAATCTTTATAGTGAAAGCTTTTTCCTAATTTCACTGTTATTTTTCCCGCTTTCGTATGAGAAAATTAAAGAAGTATAATACATACTTCAATATCTTTTTGTTCCAATAAACTCAATAATTCATTTTTGTAAAATCAATTTTTTTTTCAAGTCAGATTAGATCCGATATACATTTCAGCAGCTGTATTGACTTCGGGTACTTTCCCCTGAATTTCAATATCCTTCAATAATTTTACAGAAAAATATCAATAGTAATATCTGAAATCGTCCGGATTCACCCCGTTTCACCGGTACCCTCAATAATTCATTCAAACGCCTCATATAAGACAAGCTCACCTGTTACAATAAAACAGGTATCTCTGCAAAGCTGCACGTGATTTCTCTTGAGCATCCCTAGCTGCCTTAGCTTCATCTTCGTCATATCTGTTACAATTATACCAAGAACTCCCATGGGGTTCCCAAGGTCCTAAGCAGACCCAACAAAATCAGCCTTACAGTTTTGATTTTTACAGACCATATGATTGCACCCACCATCTTTCTCGATAGTTGCATTGCATTTGGGACATTCTTTCGTATTGGCAGCGATCCAATTCGAGGTTTCAGAATCATCATCACACTTTTTGATCCATTTCTTGAGCAGCTGACATCTAACTGGGTCATGCCAGTTTTCTCCACACATAAAACAGAAGACATGACCACAACGACAAGCTACTGGCTTGGAATCAACATATGCTACCTGGAATCAATTAAGCATATTGAAAATACATATAAGTAAATCTCTATTTGATTTATTCTATATTATTGTAGTTATCAGTAAAGTTATTAAAATTAAAAGTAATACAGTTCATATATGGCTGGACCATTATCGGCCAAAGTATTTAAAATCGGTAAGGTTTGTTAGTTTATAGACTACAGGCCCGTGTTGAAAAAATTATGGGTCATATGAACCACCAGGTGACCTATCTAAAACGATATCAGAGCATAAAATAATAAGATTCAGCACTATGCCGTCACTTGTAAGCTGTCCAACTGAGTGCAGGTGAGAATTCGAAAATACAGGTAGAGTGGGTACATTTTGGTCATATATTTTTGGACGGCATTCTTACCATCGATAGATCCGTGAAAAATAATAAGAAAACGCGTAGCGCCGTAAAAAAATGTGGAGCCACAATGTCGAAATCTTTTTCAATTATCCGACAATTACCAGGGTAACTTTGATCATTTGATTTTGTACGGCATCTGTGTCATACTACTTGAATACTACTTCTAATCCATTATTCCGCAACGCCGTACAAAATCATGCGACAAGGGGAAAAATCTAGGGTTGCAATCCCCTCTCTTTCTGTAGTCCAGGGGGTGATTGACACAACATGAAATAAATTTATTTTCAAAGTATTTTATACAAAGATAATATTTTTCATATGCCGTACATTTTCGTTGGTTCAAAGGGGAAAAAATAAAAAATCCATTTATTTGTACTAATTTCATAGTCTTTTCGTGATTCTAGGTTCCTAGTTAGAAACTATTTTGAATATGGGTTAGTATTTTATCCATTTATACCAAAATATAGACATATTGTCACTGATAATTCCAAAATACAACATATTTTTGAGAAGTACTCATGACACTGAAGTTTGCAGTACAAAATCATGCGACAAGGGGGTCAATGACAACATGTCTATATTTTGGTATAAATGGATAGTATACAAACCCATATTCAACATAGTTTCTAACTAGGAACCTAGAATCACGAAAAGACTATGAAAATTAGGACAAATAAATGGATTTTTTCTTTTTTCCCCCTTTGGACCAACGAAAATGTACGGCATCTTTGCATAAAATACTTTGAAAATAAATTTATTTCATGTTGTGTCAAATCACCCCCTGGACTACGGAAAGATTGCAACCGTAGATTTTTTCCCCTTGTCGCATTATTTTTGTACGGCGTTGCGGAATAATGGATTAGAAGCAGTATTGAAATAGTATGACACAGATGCCGTACAAAATCAAATGACCAAATTTACCCTGGTAATTGTCGTTTTCTTATTATTTTTCACAAAAATATGTGACCAAAATGTACCCACTCTACCTGTACTTTTGAATTCTCACCTGCACTCAGTTGGACAGCTTACAAGTGACGGCATAGTGCTGAATCTTATTATTTTATGCTCTTATATCGTTCTAGATAGGTCACCTGGTGGTTCAAATGACCCATAATTTTTTCAACACGGGCCAGTAGACTATTAGTGCATAGCTGACTTTTGTTGATGATATATCACAGGAAATATTGTCTTGTTCATTATATTGATACATTTTTTAACTATGTTATGTTTACTGGAGTATCTCGGTGTTAATATTCGAACATAATTCCTTCGTATTGGTTATTGGTAGCGTCCATGATGTAAACAGTGAATGATGATAGCGGAATTTGGACAAGTTTCCTTTATTTGTTCTCTATCCTATTGATACATCGCCAACGTTTCGAACCCTTTGGTTCTTTCTCAAGGCTCGTATTTTTCGGAAAGAAATTTCGTCAGAATCGATAGATTTTCATTTATTGTCAAGATACTTCAATTTCTCTCGATGTTTTGAAATCTGTTATCAGTGTTTTGAAGTTTTGAAATCTGATAACAGATTTCAAAACATCGAGAGAAAATTGAATTATCTTGACAATAAATGAAAATCTACCAGACCAAGATTTTATCGATTTCGACGGAATTTCTTCCCGAAAAAATACGAGCCTTGAGAAAGAACCACAAAGGGTTCGAAACGTTGGCGATGTATCAATAGGATAGAGAACAAATAAAGAAACTTGTCAAAATTCCCGCTATCATCATTTCATAATTCCTTCGATTTATCGCCGTGTGATGAAACATATCGTAATATGTCAACCACTCTATTACTATTAGGTGTACAAATAAGTTTCCGCGGTTTGTCAAAAGATGGCCCCACCAGAAGGTTATGGAGAAATTGTCAGATGTAAAACGTAATATTCCAAGTTTAGTCATCTGGCAACACCATAACCTTGAAGTACTAGTGATTCCGTATCAGCATCACGTATTTTTTTCGTGCAAAAAATGTCAAGTTTTATTCCGAATAAGCATCATTTGCGGGAACTTTTGATTTACTTCTTTAATGTGAAAAAATCTGCAGCTGAGGCGCATCGATTGTAGAGGAAGGTTGCGGCTTCGGCGTTTGCTATATTTCGAGGGGTTTCGAGGTCCGGGGGTATTTTGAAAAATTCCCGAAAATCGCGAAAAATCCCTAACTAATCGGGATTCAAAAATTTTTTTCGACCCTAAGGAGGGTCGCGGGGGTTCGGTTATCGATCGCTATCGACGCAGAATTGCGAAATCTACGTTTTTGCAGAAGAAATCGAGACGATATCTCTTTTCGTTTAGAAATTATCGAGAATTTAAATTTCGGGGACGACAAATTTCGCAGGTGTCGCATTATTAATGCTCGTCCACATGTTGCGGCGCCGGTAAAAACACACTTGGAAACACTCAACTGGGAAGTTTTACCCCACCCGCCGTATTCACCAGACTTAGCCCCTTCTGATTATCACCTGTTCCGGTCGATGGCACATGGTCTGTCTGAGCAGCGCTTCACATCATATGAAGACACCAAAAATTGGGTAGTTTTGTGGATAGCGTCAAAAGATGAAGAGTTTTTTCGACGGGGTATCCGAATGTTGCCAGAAAGATGGGGAAAAGTAGTGGCAAATGATGGAAAATACTTTGAATAAAACGTAATGTACTTTTCCTTTACAATAAATTCCTAATTTTTTATAAAAAACCGCGGAAACTTATTTGTACACCTAATATTAATATATCATCTATACCCTTCGAGACTGGGCTGTCGTGTAAAATTTCCATGAGCAATAATTAACCTTATAAGAATTAATTTTCCAAATAAACTGGGAGCAGATTTCTAGAATTTTTCCAGAAGGCAGTGCGCAGAAAGTCTCCTTCGTCTTTTAATTCCAACAATATCGACAGATTAAAAAAGAAGGAACCCTATCATTGAGGAGAGTTCACATCTTATTTCTACAAACCCGTGATGAAACATCACAATCTTGACAAATCAAAACATCAAGTTGTATACATAAATTATTCATCAAAGGAAAGTATTTCAATGCTGAACACCTGTTAGTCCGGGAGCCAGGTGCAAATTTGGTCAGTCATTTCCTCTCGAGATATGATTGGTGAGATCGTGAGATGCATCAGAGAGTACTAAGAAGAAGCCTTGTTAACGTCAGCTGCAGCTCGGCCAGTGGGTGGAGCGGCGGCGGTCTCCAGAAGTTCCAGAAATGTAACATCTTCACGTCGCTTTTTCCACTATGAAACACCGCAATACGGCTCCAATTTAGTTGGCCGCAGCTGACGTTCACGAGGCTTCTTCTTACTACTCTCTGATGCATCTCAGCAATTATATGTTGAGGGGAAATTGGTCATTTTAATCTGTTACTGGCTCCCGGACGCGTATTGGCATTCTTTACTACGCTGCAGCGCATGCATGGTGTTGCAACGCGGTAAAGAATGACTGAACCACGATACACAAACACCGGTATGCCGACGCGCATCGAGAGTGACGTCACTGGTGAACATTTCCATAGCATTTGCAGGATAAAAGTGTTAGAACTCGAGAGAATTGATTAGAATTTGTTCCTAATATTCCCCCAATGACGTAGATGCTCGCGCCGGACGAGTTTAGACCACGAATCTGGCATACCGGTGTTTGTGTATCGTGGACTGAACGTAATACGTATGCTCTCTCCATCCATCCATCTATCCAGACATATTTTACCACGGCTCAGCGCATGCAGGCGTTCAGACGTATTAACTATTGTAATATTGATACGCTGCATTATCGAGACATTGGGTACGTTAAGAAGCACTCAACTGTTGGCAACAGTTGAGTAAGTTGTGAAAGCGATAGCGTTCAGCAAAATCGCTGACAAATCGATGTTTCTCAGCAGATGTCGATTTCTGGCAGCGGTAAAAATTTACGCTTTGTACCTCATCTGACCGCTGAGACATGCGCATATACCTATTTTGTAATTTGTTTATGTTTAGGGTTTTCAGTTGAAGTTTAGTATTGTTGTGTTCTGTGAGTTGAAGTTTATTAAGGAGTATTTTGGTTATTCCAAATACAGTTCAATTTATAATCTGCAAGCACAATCACAACAAGTTTCTCAACTGGGTATCAAAAAATAAGGGATATATTGTACAAGGCAAAAATGATTCTCCCGATGTCCTCTACACGAAAATATATGTTTGTCCAGTTTATGATGAAACACCCTGTATATGAACACTACCTATTTTTTTATTGTCTACATAAGACCTGTCTCAATTTGGATTGGTGAATTTGCATGAAATCTCTTCAGTTCTCATCTCGAATCAGTTTATTTCACTTTTTATTTGAAGTTATTATACTTAAAAGTTTGACGTTACTGTGGATGTATTGAACAACATCAAAAAAGAAAAACATGTATTTCTTATGAGCAACAACAGATCGCTGAAACTATCCAGTTGGTAATTACATCTGAGAGCTCAAAAATAATTTGCCAATGATTTGTGAAGGCGAAATTTGCCAAGCAAGAATAGGCAATATTTCTGTTATGAAAATAAATATTTTAATTTCGAAATTGACAAAAACGTTTGGCTATTCCTTAATCCTTAACGGACTATAGGTGTCTATAGTCTATAGACACCTATAGTCCCGTACCCGGCCTCGTCCAACGAGCTTCCGAGTTATCAGAGAACTCTATGCAATATTGACAACATTGCGTATCAATCTGACAAGAAAATAATTAACATAACCTACAATTTCAATATACACAGTGGAATATGCCAATTTCCACGGCCAACCGACGGCTCAACCTTTCGTGAACGGACTATACTTTTAGTTCTAGGATTAAAAGTAGCATTTTTAATCCTAGGATTAACAGTGTTGCTAAGCAACGAGCAAATTTTTGTACGATAAGGGAATTTATGGCTTTTGCACCTAAAAATAGTATAAAAATGTCAACATTTTTTGATGGTTGGAGAAAATAGTATATTATATTATAAGGATTAAAAGTGCATATTTTTTTTACGAGCAATATTTGCAGTTGCGAGGCGCAGCCGAGCGAATGCAGAATTGCGAGTTAAAATAGGCACTTTTAATCCGAATAATATATACTATTTTTTCTCCAACCAAGTCAAAATTACAATAAAATTGGTTTTAGTGAAAAATCGTTCATAATTTGGTTATGAATTTGAACACAGAATCATGACAGTGATTGTCAAGTAGACTTCAAATGCGTTTACTTTTAATCCAAGGATTAAAAGTAGCGTTTTTAATCCTAGGATTAAGTGTTGCTAAGCAACGAGCAAATTTTTGTACGGTAAGAGAATTTATGACTTTTGCACCTGAAAATAGTACAGAAAAGTCAACATTTTTTGATGGTTGGAGAAAAAACAACTTTTTTTATTTCTGAACCGAAAATTAATGTTTGAGTACATCCTACTGAAAACTTGAGTTTTAACTTTCAAGCCTTTTTTGGGTAGCTTGCAGTTATTTCAAGAAGCTTAATATTTTTTCTATTGAAGCAACATTCAGGACGACCAGTGGAATATGCCAAATTGTCATGGCCAACCGATGGCTCAACCTTTCGTGAACAGACTATATAAATTCTTGATTGAAATATATTCTTTTTTTGCAGAAGACATACTTTCGACATGATATAAATTTCTATCTTTATATGTTCCATTGCGACATTACTCTATTGCTTCTGCTTTGTGTTAGGTTGACCCTTGAAATGGCACATAAAAATAGCATAAATTGAGCATTTAATGGGTCATTAATGTTCAATTTCATACACATTAAAATCACCTTTATTTTTAGGTCGACGGAAAAATATCATTATTATAATGGATTGAATCAGGTAAATATAAACTGGGGGCTAATTACAACACATATGCATCCAGTGGTAGAGTTGTTAGATACTGTTTATTATAAATAGTAAAATCGGTAATGATAAAAAATTAAAGAGATTTGAACAACAACACAAGATATTACGACTTCAATAAGTGACTGTAGGGAAATGGGAAATTTTCTCCATTGACAAAACCTTACAGGGGAAAATAAATTACACTTACCTTCACAGCATATGTACAGTCGGGACTTGGACACCAGCGTAATAACCTGTTGCACTCGACAAAACTATTAGTTATAAGATGTTGATACTTTAACTTCACTCTTGGTTCTTGTAATAATCTCATTGCAGTTTCATCATCCACTAGAATTGGACAATTGTGAGCAGCACATGCAATAGTTTGCCCAACGCCTTCTTCCATAATTTTAGTTGTTAGATATTCATTCCAACATTGATAACAGAAACGATGTCCACATTCTAATCCAGTCATGTCTGATAAAGAACACATCATAAAACATATGTCACATTCTTCAGTTCCTATAATTTTTCTTGATACTTTTGGCTTGGAAACAACTGTTAATTTTTTAAAAGGGTTAATGACATGAGCTTCTTTGAATAGATCATCCTGATTCCCATCATAAAATCTTTCCATCAGCTTCTCCTTATCCCAATTGAAGTAATTCAATAGAATTCTAGTTGAAGTAGAAGGTATTTGTACTACATTGTTCACCTGAAAAGTATTATGTATTGAAATTGAAGTGCTACAGATAAAATTGTATTTTAAAAGCTTGAAATGTTTATCATAAGAACCTCTTTTATGCAATCAACCATATGTTGAACAATATCCTCTGTTGAAAGAACTTCGTATTGGTAATCATCATCATAACTTTGCAACTCTTTATTTGCTGAACTTTCACCATCTATGGCAAAATCAACATCATCACCGCTTGTTTCATTTCCTGAATCTTCATAGTCATCATCAATGTTCATTTTACTGTTTTGTCGATGTGCAGACCTGGATGTATCAAGACACTTTAGTATATTGCTTTAAGTTGAAATGTCACTCTTATGATTTTGACATGGACCTTACACCAAGTGTAATAATTTTGATTGGTTTGTAACACAGAAATCATACATTCTAACAATATTCACTTTCAGTACGCCTTGAAATTTCTAATTAACCTCATTGGAAACCATTCATCGACAGAATAATTATCGATTTGTCGACAATCTCACCTGCAAGTAGTAACAGTTAATGATATACGACTATTCAGAAATTTTATTATTTTTGTCTATCGTTTCTAAATTTCTAATAATCCTTTGTTTTTCTCATTTCATTCAGAACAGGTCACAGACAGAACATAAACATCAAGATCAAGGCTAGGCAGTGAATCAACCACAGAAAAGAAACAGAACCATAGATAAATAAACTCTCTTTCTTTATCTATGAACAGAACACAAATAGCCTATTCGTTTTGAAGAGTTTCGTGCTCCTGAGTAAAGTCGAATTTTGGCGAGCTGTGGTTACATGTAACTATCTAACTATCACGTGATCATTTGACAGTTAATACACGTATTTTCTGTCAAATGATCACGTGATAGTTAGATAGTTACATGTAACCACAGCTCGCCAAAATTCGACTTAACTCAAAAGTTTGCGGGTTGCGCACAAGCACTGGAACAGCTCAGGAGCACGAATGACGAAACTCTTCAAAACGAATGAAAATCAAAAATCAAGTTGAATGTTCTGTGGTTATCCGCATGAATCAACCACAGAACATTAAATTCAAATTCAAAATTATTTTTTGTTCTGTGTTTTTGACAAATGTCAAATTTTCGTTTTGTTTTGGGTCCTCTGCTCTGTGGTTATTATTTACCACCAGTCATCTTCTACACAATTAACCAAGAGTTGTATCAATATTTTACTACCGCATTCTCCTATTTTATAAAAATGGCCCAAGTAGATACTGATAGAGAAAAAGTCTTACAAGACTACCGGAAGAAACTTTTGGAACATAAAGAAGTAGAATCTCGACTGAAAGAGAGTAAGTAACTCAATAATTCTAATAAAAATTCTTTCTTACCTGTCCTAACGTTTGCAGTGAGAGAACAGCTCAAAGATCTTACTAAACAGTATGATAAATCCGAAAATGATTTGAAAGCACTCCAAAGTATGGGACAAATTGTAGGTGAAGTGCTTAAACAGCTCACGGAAGAAAAATGTGAGTAAATCCGTTTTTTTTGTTAAGGTAATCTTGCATTAATTTCTTTATTCTCAGTTATTGTAAAAGCAACGAATGGACCTAGGTATGTTGTTGGCTGTCGTAGGCAATTAGATAAGGCAAAATTGAAAGCAGGAACAAGGGTTGCTTTAGATATGACTACCCTAACAATTATGCGGTACTTGCCAAGAGAAGTTGATCCACTAGTATACAATATGAGTCATGAAGATCCTGGAGATGTAACATACTCAGCCATTGGTGGCTTATCTGATCAAATCAGAGAATTGAGGGAAGTTATTGAATTGCCTTTATTGAACCCTGAACTCTTCATGAGAGTGGGTATAACACCTCCAAAAGGTTGTCTCCTTTACGGCCCCCAGGAACAGGAAAACATTATTAGCAAGAGCTGTAGCATCTCAACTTGATGCAAATTTTCTCAAAGTTGTATCTAGTGCAATTGTAGACAAATATATTGGTGAATCTGCAAGGTTAATTCGTGAGATGTTTAATTATGCCAAAGATCATCAACCATGCATCATATTTATGGATGAAATTGATGCTATAGGTAAGTTTTTAAGTTTTTCATCAAGTTTCAAAATCATTTAAATGGTTCATTTAAGGGGACGAAGGTTTTCTGAAGGTACCTCAGCTGATAGAGAAATTCAACGAACTTTGATGGAGCTGCTTAATCAGATGGATGGTTTCGACTCCCTTGGACAGGTATTGAATTTTCTTATAGTATTTTAAAGAGTATAAAATCTTATTAGTTCGAGGTAATTCAGTAGTACATGCACAGTATCGGAAAGCGAAATGTGAATGATTTTTTTCCTATTGTGAATATGACTCCAGTTATATATCTTTGGCTTTATTGCATAACGAAAATGTCAGAATATTTTGAGGAAATTCCAAATGAACGGAACTCTGAAATACTTGTAACATGCCTCCAAATTTAGAGGAAATATGACAATGTAATGGGACTCAACTTCTGATCACTTTCAATGCTCCAATAATGAACATTAACTAGCAATTCAAAACCACAGAATGGTGCTTTTCTGTGTTAAAGCCTGAGTCGTTCACTTTTTCGCACATTTCAACATTTTGGTGTACAAGCATTGTATTCGGAATACCTGGTAAGATACTTCCCTTATAAAACTCGGAAAAAGCATTATTTCTGCACTATGAACATAAAATATAGTCTGTTCACGAAAGTTTGAGCGCATAGTAGGCGTTTGTTTATTTATCTGAAGTTGGCTGTATTTGCTGTCATAACGTAAAATAAAGTCAACGTTGCCTAATGTAACCGCCCTCGTCCGACGAGCTTGCGAGTTATCAGAGAACTCTATGCAATATTGAGAACATTGCGTATCAATCTGACAAGAAAATAAACATCATAACCTAATATTTTAATATACACAGTGGAATATGTCAAATTGTCATGGCCAACCGACGGCTCAACCTTTCGTGAACGGATTATAATACAGGGTCTTTCACGAGGAACCTCACCCATATTTATACGGGAAACTACTGACGTTTCCAACGAAACAAATCTCAGTCGAGAGTGGCGCCATCTAGTTCGAATCTCCATTTTCAGTAAAACTATTTTTCAATTAAGTTGTCCTACTACATAGATATATACGATGGTACATGTTCAACAACTTGGCATGAGATGGTTCCTTCAATATAATTTTGTTGTATTTCAGTGACCATTTTGCATTTGAGTTGAAAAATTATAATACATGTGGATCTATTGAGTCAAAAATCATTTTTACATGGTGGACTCATTTAATATGAATATCTTCCTATGACATGACATAAACACATTTTCAAGTTATAATTTTGACTAATCTCTTCAGTACTTTGTCAGACTGTTCACAATCTATATTAACATTTTTAAAATAGTTATCATCACAACAATATTTCAGTGATATTTTCTTTGCATAATAATTACCTTACAGGTTAAAATGATCATGGCCACTAATAGACCAGACACTTTAGATCCTGCTCTTCTTCGTCCAGGTCGTCTTGACAGAAAAATCGAAATACCTTTACCTAATGAACAAGCTCGCCTGGAAATCTTAAAGATTCATGCCAGTCCTATTGCAAAACATGGAGAAATTGATTATGAAGCTATCGTCAAGCTGTCAGATTCCTTTAATGGTGCTGATTTGAGGTAATATAAGTGTTTTATTTGTGAATATGGGCAAGAGCTAAATTAATTTTTTATTATATGAGCAATGTGCAAAGATATTCTGAAAGGACTGAATTGAACTCGCTGAAGGCAAATTTGAGGCTGGTTTCAATTCTGTTCAGCCATCTGACTGGATAACCTAGAGGATTGAACATATCAGGATGGTTCATAAGCTTGAAGTTTCATTGAATTGTACAATATTTCAATAGTATTTGAGCTACCTTCATTTTAAAATTAATCATTTTTCTGAATCATAAGTATAAACTAATTGAGGTATGATTATGAAAGCAACTAATGTTAGTGATATCAGTATGGTTGACTTTTAAATTTATAATTGTATGTACATGAAAAAATAAAGAAGCTTGCATCAAGTATTTTATAGTATATTATAATCTGTTCTTTTCTTTTGCAGAATGTTTGTACAGAAGCTGGTCTTTTTGCAATCAGATCAGAGAGAGTATGTTGTTCAGGAAGATTTCATGAAGGCTGTCAGAAAGGTGGCAGATAATAAGAAACTCGAAAGTAAACTTGACTACAAACCAGTATAAATTGGATTTTTCGCGTTTCTCACACAATTAAGGCATATATTATAAGAGATTTGTAATTCTTAATTTAAATAAAAATCAGTTTAAATCAATAATTTATTGCTATTGCAAATCCTTCACATAACACTTATTTGAAGCGAATCTCACTCCTTTGCCAAAAAACTGTTTTTAAATGTGGTATTCACTGTCCCTTATTCATTCATATTATAGAGATGTTGAAACTACCGTAGTCATCCGCACTTTTTTCTACTTCAACATTGATGTTGTTCCCATGATCTTCAACATTTCCAATTATTGCTGCCTCGTACTGTTCCTGTGTGCCTATGTTTTCCTCCACAGTTTCATTATCGCTGTATATTCTCCTCTTTTCTACGCCCTAAATGCAATAAAATTAAATTACTATTGCTTTGCCTTTTGGTTAAAAAATTAAGTTTATAATTTTTCATAGATGTATAATTTTTACGTGAAAATGTTTCGATGCTTGACCAAATTTCTATAATTGAAAAAGTTTGCTCTGACTCATCATTTTACCCAAATTTATCGGGGGTAATATCCCTAGTGCATTTAATTTTTCTGGAAAACGAGTTTCTTAGTAATTTGTTTCAACAAATAGCATAAGCAAGAGTGGTTTTAAAAATCAGAGTCGAGGATTCTTTCACTTACGCGAATGCTTTTTGTTGAAACAGATTACTTAGAGTGTTCCAATTTTTCCACAGGAAAAATTAAATGCACGCGGGATATTATTGGTAAGATTATTTCCTGAGTTGAATAAATATTTCATTTCAATACAACATTTTTTTATTAAAATAATCAGAACAATAATCTATAGGAACTCTATATAACTTTCAAGCTAACTTGTCAAACTTGCATGAAATTTTTTGAAGGGAAAGCCGGGTTTCAATGCTCAATGGTATATCTGTCCCTGCGGACTTTAAGATTCATATTGAGGGGATCGATTAGGCGTTGAATGAAAATAATTCAACCAACTTTTCGGCTTTTTATCTCTAGCCATTTTTGAGATTTCTGTAAAAAGCAGTTTCTTCGATCTTATTCTTTTTTCTCTTGTGAAATCCAAAATTTTCGAATGGTGAATTTTTCTCTTGATTCTTTGCTATTAAAGGAATAGACGTATAATTTTTTTTATGAATTTCAGCTGAAAAATCGATCTTCAGAATGGTACGTTCTTCAAAAGTGTCCACCGCCATTTTTTGACATAAAATATCTTCTTTGGTCCTTTATACCCTGGAATTTTTTCACATTTTTAAAATTGGTAGAACATTTAAAAAAAAATTCAAACAGTTTTAATTTTTTTTTTCAAAATGTTCCACCAATTTCAAAAATGTGAAAAACTCCATGGTTAAAGGACCAAAGAAGGCATTTATGTCAAAAGATGGCGGTGGACACTTTTGAAGAAAACCGAAAAACAAATGATTATAAAATTTTGGATTTCGCTAGAGAAAAAAAATTAAATGGAAATGTTTTCTACAAAAATCTCAAAAATGGCTAGAGATAAAGAGCTGAAAAGTTAGAGATAAAGAGCTGAAAAGTTAGAGATAAAGAGCTGAATTATTTTCATTCAATGCCTAATCGATGCCCTCAATATGAATCGAAAAAGCCGCGGGGGCAGTTTACCAATGAAAGCCCTTTTTTCCGGAAAAGCTGCTAACTGCTAAGTTGACTTTGTTAGGTAATTTTTCCACTTAAAATTTATATTTAACATACAAATTCTTGAAAGCGACAGGCCAAAATTAATAGGAAGGAAGTATTAATCTCCTCTAAAATCTACCCCCAGCCATCATCGGGATAATTTGGATATTCGGTAATAAAATATCAAAATTTGATTACTCTGTCTGTAGATAAGCGGTAAGCATATGGTGATGGAGGTGATTTTAAATTGGACAAAAAATAATTTCCGGCATATTTATAGTCCGTTCACGAAAGTTTGAGTCGTCGGTTGGCCATGACAATTTGGCATATTCCACTGTCAATATTAAAATTTTTGGTTTTGTTGTTCATATTCTTGACAGATTGTTACGCAATGTTGTCAATATTGCATAGAGTTCTCTGATAACTCGCAAGTTCCTCCGACGAGGCCGGGTACATTCGGCAACGTTGACTTTATTTTACGTTATAACAGCAAATACTGCCAACTTCAGATAAATAACAAACGCCTACTATGCGCTCAAACTTTCGTGAATGGACTATAGGTACATCACGACCGCATTCGACCAGACCAATTTCAATTCAGGCCTTATTTCAGCAATAACACGAGTTAAGTTGGCTTTCGAAGCGTTTCTGGTTCATCATAGCATAAACCAAACAAACATTTGGCATACCTATTCCTAAAGAAAATAATCCAGTGGAGTTATGTCGCATGATCATTGATCGTGGAAGCCAATTAATTGAGTAATTACTCGAAATGACGTTATCGCCAAACCTTTCGCACGATAAAGCGATTGCAGCAAGAGGAGTAGTTCCATCTTGTTGAAACCAAAACCATACCATTCAAATTATGAAACAACTAGCTATTGATCATCGATCTAACGAGCACCATGCACCGTAACATAACGCCAGCATCGTTTTCAAGGAAATATGAACCGATGATGACTCCAGCGTGTAAACTACACCATACATACCTGTGTTAAGATAGCCGGAAAATTTTACGGAGATTGCCGAAGCGCCATAGACGTTTGTGAAGGATATCAAAATAAAATCAATGAATAATCGAATCGATTCCGATGATTTTTATACATGATAAGAAAGCGGAGGTTTGATGAAGTCTTGATAGTATAGGTATCCTTAAATGACACATGTAATGAATTTGTTAAAAGAAACATCGAATGAAAATAATATGGCAAAACGAAATCATACCTATATTATGAATTGTCTATCATGTTTTCCTACGCAGGGCTAACAGGGTGGAATCCACCCCTTAGTGGTATTTGTTGTTATGGGGTTGTTGAGGAATTTGTTGAAATATATGAAACAAACTGCATTAAAAACAGCTTTAGATTGAGCCTAGTCTCGTTTTCTTACGCAGGGGATAACAGGGTGAAATCCACCCTAAATGGTATTTCTTGTTCTAAATGGTTGTTATCATAATTGTTCAAATAAGAATATATGCAAAAAATCTGCATTAAAAACAGCTGCGTTTTCTTACGCAGGAATAACAGGGTGAAATCCACCCCTAAGTTGTATTCTTGTTCTAGAGTGTTGTTATCGTAATTTGTTCAAAAGTAAAATGTATGCATAAAATCTGCATTGAAAACAGCTTTCGATTGAGCCTAGTCTCGTTTTCTTTCTCAGGGGATAACAGGGTGAAATCCACCCCTAAGTGATGTTTTTGGCTCTATAGGGTTGTTATCGTAATTTGTTCAAAATTAGAATGTATGCAAAAAATCTGCATTAAAAATAGCTTTCGATGAGCCTAGTTTCGTTTTCTTACGCAGGAGATAACAGGATGAAATCCACCCCTAAATGGTATTTCTTGTTCTAAATGGTTGTTATCGTATTTGTTCAAAATAAGAATATATGCAAAAATCTGCATTAAAAACAGCTGCGTTTCTTACGCAGGGAATAAACAGGGTGAAATCCACCCCTAAGTTGTATTTCTTGTTCTAGAGTGTTGTTATCGTAATTTGTTCAAAGTAAAATGTATTGCATAAAATCTGCATTGAAACAGCTTTCGATTGAGCCTAGTCTCGTTTTCTTACTCAGGGATAACAGGGTGAAATCCACCCCTAAGTGATGTTTTTTGAATTATAGGGTTGTTATCGTAATTTGTTCAAAATTAGAATGTATGGAAAAAATCTGCATTAAACACAGCTTTCGATTAAGCCTAGTCTCGTTTTCTTACGCAGGGGATAACAGGGTGAAATCCACCCCTAAGTGATTTTTTTGTTTTATACGGTTGTTATCGTAATTTGTTCGAAATTAGGATGTATGAAAAAAATTTGCATTAAAAACAGCTTTCTATTAAGCCTGGTCTCGTTTTCTACGCAGGGGATAACAGGGTGAAATCCACCCCTAATTGATGTTTTTGTTTTATAGGGTTGTTATCGTAATTTGTTCAAAATTAGAATGTATGGAAAATCTGCATTGAAAACAGCTTTCGATTAGTCTAGTCTTGTTTTCTTACGCAGGGGGTAACAGGGTGAAATCCACCCTAAGTGATGTTTTTTGTTTTATGGGTTGTTATCGTAATTTATTCAAAATTAGAATGTATGGAAAAAATCTGCATTGAAACACCTTTCGATTGAGCGTGAGCCTAGTCTCGTTTTTTACGCAGGGATAACAGGGTGAAATCCCACCCTAAGTGATGTTTTGGCTCTATGGGGTTGTTATCGTAATTTGTTCAAATTAGAATGTATGGAAAAAATCTGCATTAAAAACAACTTTCGATTGAGCCTAGTCTCGTTTTCTTACGCAGGGGATGACAGGGTGAAATCCACGCCTAAGTGTATTTCTTCTTCCAGAGTGTGGTTTCGTAATTTGTATTATTAAATTTTCAAATTCTTTCGGATGTCGAAGCATCAGACTATTATAATTCCCAAAATTGTTTTCATCGGCTAGTTTGAATGATATTCAGAAGGAAAGTATACAGGGTTTTCCTTTAAGTGGGCCTATTAGACGTTTTTGAAGAACTAGTGAATATTTCGTTCTGAAATTTTAGGTGAAGCCTTGAGGGTGAAGGAACTCTTCGCCTAAAATATTTTCAAGTCGACAGTGTTGCCACGTCTAACTCAAACACATATTTACTTTCTAATTTCAAATGGAACTATATATTCATTGATGTATAGATTCAATACCAAATTCAATTTTGAACAAATCACGATAACAACCCTATAGAGCCAAAAACATCACTTAGGGGTGGATTTGACCTTGTTTATCCCTGCGTAAGAAAACGAGAGTAGGCTCAATCGCAACGCCGCGTTTCTAATGCAGAGTTTTTGCATACATTCTAATTTTGAACAAATTACGATAACAACCCTATAGAGCCAAAAACATCACTTAGGGGGGATTTTCACCTGTTATCCTCTGCGTAAGAAAACGAGACCAGGGCCCTATTGCAACCAAAATACTTTGCAACTTTTCACTTTGCACTTTGCATTCTGACAAATTTCAAAGTGAAAATTAACTATATTGCACAACATTTCTCCCAATATTTAATTTCTTCGTAGTGATTCGTACTTTGCTCTTGGCTTTTTACATTGCACTTTTCAATTATGAATGCGTTTCGAGCAATGTATTCATTTGAAAAGGCAAAGTGAAAAGTTGCAAAGTATTTGGTGCAATATGCCCCAGGCTTAATCGAAAGCTGTTTTTAATGCAGTTTTGTTCCATATATTTAAATTTTGAACAAATACCTCAATAACCCTATAAACAACAAATACCACTTAGGTTGGATTCCACCCTGTTAGCCCCTGCGTAGGAAAACATGACTGGACAATTCATAACAGGTATGATTTCGTTTGCCATATTATTTTCATTCGATGTTTCTTCTAACAAATTCATTACATGTGTCATTTAAGGATTCTATCAAGATTTCATCAAACTTCATTTCAAATAATTACCTCCCGCTATCGTATCATGTATAAAAAATCATCGGAATCGATTCGATTATTCATTGATTTTATTTTGATATCCTTCACGAACGTCTATGCGCTACGGCAATCTCCGTAAAATTTTCCGGCTAACTTTACCGGCTATCTTCACACAGGTACCATACATTCAGTATACAATGGAACCTCCAGAACATCTTGTCTGAAATCTATCGATAGTTCGACGAATAAGCTGCTCTGATTCACGATTAAGTAACCATAAATTTCACGTCTTATCCATACTAATACATACTAATATATAAATGCGAAAGTAACTCTGTCTGTCTGTCTGTCTGTTACTCTTTCACGCCTAAATGGCTGAACGGATTTGATGAAATTTGGTATGGTGATAGATGATAACCTAGAAAAGGTCATAGGCTATAAATAATCACGCCATCGTTCTTAGGGGGTAGGCAGTAGGCAGATAACTAATTGAGTTAGTGATTTTTAGTCGTTTTTGTTGGGACTTTTGCTCTTCACGTCTGAACGGCTGAACAGATTTTGATGAAATTTAGTAAGGTAATAGATGGTTACCTAAAAACGGATATAAGATCAAAATGATCACGTCATCGTACTTAGGGGGTAGGAAGTAGGCAGAAAACTGAATTGAGTTAGTGATTTTTTCATGGTTTTTGCTGGGAGTTTTGCTCTATCATGCCTAAACGGCTGCTGAACGGATTTTGGTGAACTTTGGTATGGTGATAGATGATAACCTAGAAATGGTCATCCATACTCATATTATAAATGCGAAAGTAACTCTGTCTGTCTGTCTGTCTTTTACTCTTTCACGCCTAAACGGCTGAACGGATTTTGATGAAATTTGGTATGGTGATAGATGATAACCTAGAAAAGGTCATAGGTATAAATAATCACGCCATCGTTCTTAGGGGGTAGGCAGTAGGCAGATAACTAAATTGAGTTAGTGATTTTTAGTCGTTTTTGTTGGGACTTTTGCTCTTTCACGTCTAAACGGCTGAACAGATTTTGATGAAATTTAGTAAGGTTATAGATGGTACCTGAAACGGATATAAGATCAAAATGATCACGTCATCGTACTTAGGGGGTAGGAAGTAGGCAGAAAACTGAATTGAGTTAGTGATTTTTTTTATGGTTTTGCTGGGAGTTTTTGCCCTATCATGCCTAAACGGTTGAACGGATTTTGATGACATTTGGTATGGTGAAGATGATAACCTAGAAATGGTCATCCATACTAATATTATAAATGCGAACGCAACTCTGTCTGTCTGTCTGTCTGTATGTTACTCTTTCACGCCTAAACGGCTGAACGGTTTGATAAAATTTGGTATGGTGATAGATGATAACCTAAAAAGGTCAAGGCTATAAATAATCACGCCATCGTTCTTAGGGGTAGGCAGTAGGCAGATAACTAAATTGAGTTAGTGATTTTAGTCGTTTTGTGGGACTTTTGCTCTTTCCGTCTAAACAGCTGAACAGATTTGATGAAATTTAGTAAGGTAATAGATGGTTACCTAAAAACGGATATAAGATCAAAATGATCACGTCATCGTACTTAGGGGGTAGGAAGAGAGGCAGAAAACTGAATTGAGTTAGTGATTTTTTATGGTTTTTGCTGGGAGTTTGGCCCTATCATGCCTAAACGGTTGAACGGATTTGATGAAATTTGGTATGGTGATAGATGATACCTAGAAATGGTCATCCATACTAATATTATAAATGCGAAAGTAACTCTGTCTGTCTGTCTGTCTGTTACTCTTTCACGCCTAAACGGGCTGAACGGTTGATGAAATTTGGTATGGTGATAGATGATAACCTAGAAAAGGCATTAGGCTATAAATAATCACGCCATCGTTCTTAGGGGGTAGGTAGTAGGCAGATAACTAAATTGAGTTAGTGATTTTTAGTCGTTTTTGTTGGGACTTTTGCTCTTTTCACATCTAAACGGCTGAACAGATTTTTGATGAAATTTAGTAAGGTAATAGATGGTTACCTAAAAACGGATATAAGATCAAAATGATCACGTCATCGTACTTAGGGGGTAGGAAGTAGGCAGACAGCTGAATTGAGTTAGTGATTTTTTCATGGTTTTTGCTGGGAGTTTTGTTCTATCATGCCAAACGGCTGAACCGATTTGGATGAAATTTGGTATGGTGATAGATGATAACCTAGAAATGGTCATAGGCTATAAATAATCACGCCATCGTTCTTAGGGGGTAGGCAGTAGGCAGATAACTAAATTGAGTTAGTGATTTTTAGTCGTTTTTGTTGGGACTTTTGCTCTCTCACGTCTAAACGGCTGAACAGACTTTGATGAAATTTAGTAAGGTAATAGATGGTTACCTAAAACGGATATAAGATCAAAATGATCACGTCATCGTACTTAAGGGGTAGGAAGTAGGCAGAAAACTGAATTGAGTTAGTGATTTTTTTTTTGTTTTTGCTGGGGAGTTTTGCCCTATCATGCCTAAACGGTGAACGGATTTGTGAAATTTGGTATGGTGATAGATGATAACTAGAAATGGTCATCCATACTAATATTATAAATGCGAAAGTAACTCTGTCTGTCTGTCTGTCTGTTACTCTTTCACGCCAACGGCTGAGCGCATTTTGATGAAATTTGTATGGTGATAGATGATAACCTAAAAAAGGTCACAGGCTATAAATAATCACGCCATCGTTCTTAGGGGGTAGGCGTAGGCAGATAACAACTAATTGGTTAGTGATTTTTAGTCGTTTTTGTTGGGACTTTTGCTCTTTCACGTCTAAAACGGCTGAACAGATTTGCATGAAATTAGTAGGTAATAGATGGTTACCTAAAAACGGATATAAGATCAAATGATCACGTCATCGTACTTAGGGGGTAGGAAGTAGGCAGACAACTGAATTGAGTTAGTGATTTTTTCATGGTTTTGCTGGAGTTTTGTTCTATCATGCCTAAAGGCTGAACCGATTTTGATGAAATTTGTTATGGTGATAGATGATAGCCTAGAAATGGTCATAGGCTATAAATAATCACGCCATCGTTCTTAGGGGTAGGCAGTAGGCAGATAACTAAATTGAGTTAGTTGATTTTTAGTCGTTTTTGTTGGGACTTTTGCTCTCTCACGTCTAAAACGGCTGAACAGACTTTGATGAATTTAGTAAGGTAATAGATGGTTACCTAAAAACGGATATAGATCAAAATGATCACGTCATCGTACTTAGCGGGTAGGAAGTAGGCAGAAAACTGAATTGAGTTAGTGATTTTTTTATGGTTTTTGCTGGAGTTTTGCTCTATCATGCCTAAACGGTTTAATGGATTTGATGAAAATTAGTTAAGTGATAGATAGTAACTTAGAAAAGGATATGGGATCTTAATATTCATGCTATCGTACTGCGTAGGCAGTAGGCAGAAAACTAATTAAGTTAGTGATTTTTAATCTTTTGTTTTAAAAGTTTACCTCATTCACGCCTTAACGTCTGAACGGATTTTATTAGACTTTGTTAATATAAAGATAGAATCCTAGGCACGGATACAGGCTACTTTTTACGGCGGGAATATACCTCATTCCCGCGGAAATCTAGCGTGATCGTATCAAGAAGCGCATTACGCCATAGCTACTGAAATGATTTGATGTTTTTTTTAACTGAGTGTTACTAAGACTTCAAGTTAGTATTTGATCACTTTCTAACTTAGAGGGTCAGTAGGCGACGAAGTCGCGGGTAAAAGCTAGTTGCGCTATAAAGTTGGACGAAGAGAAGACTAATTCTGAAAATGGAATTTCAACAATCAATGTTGTTGCGGCGTGAGTCTTTCCATGATAATTTGTCAATGTTAAGGGGAAACCGGGCGCCGGATAGTGCACCCTAAGTCATTGTATTTTTGTTATTGTGTTGTGTTAGCCAACATAGGCCATGGCCTAGGGTGAAAAAAAAAAACTTCAACTCCTCTACGAAAATGCAGAAATAGACATCTTAGAAAATTTCGCACATACATATTTAGTTTATTCTATTGAATGGAAAATAGAAATATTGTTACATTTTTCACACCCCTCGTCGTAAGGCATCTCGGGATTTTTTCTCGCTTCTTCAGAATATTACGTTTTCTTCTAATCTCGATTGCTCGCTGGGAGATACTCATGAAACATCTGACTGGCCCTTCAGTAAAACGATTATCTACAACTCGCTGCTATACAAGGGTTTTGCTGCGAAGTTCTCCTTTTGTTGTGAAATTGCAATCGACTAGTTCTGAAGAATTAGGAGTAGCGGCTTACTAATCTCATTTTAGTCCGGTCATTTTAGACATAAAAATAGTGATCAAATAAAGAAAATTCGACAAAGCCAAATTTTGTAGAGACCTTAGGTTTACCACAAGGAATAAAGTCTCAAAAGTCCCCATCAGTCCCATGTGAGCTTAGGGACTTTATTCAAGGTCAAAGGTCAAAATTTTAGGTTTTTTGGATTTTTTCTCGGAAAACGGTAAGTTTTATCGAAAAAGTACCTCGGAGCAAAGTTGTAGATCTTAAAATTCTCTATAAAAATGGTTCCCATGATTTTTTCTCTAAGACCCACTATTTCCCAGATATTGCGCTTGTAAGATCAAGTTCTACATAATATGCACACATTTCCACACCACCTGTGAGGTAGTGTACTCGGCGCATTTTTTTAACGTGTATCCCGGTAGGCCTATTCCACGAAACCTTTATGACGTTATTTTCAGGAACAATAATTATTTAATAGTATGAAGATTATTGATATGGGTTACTGAGTTTAACTGTCGTTCTAACTTTTTTTATTACTTTAATCTGACTCATACTCTTCATATTCAACTTCAACATCATGTTTTCTTCAATTTCTTCTTGTTCTTCATCTTCTTCTCCTTCCTGTTGATGAACGCTTAGAAATTGTTCAAATGAAGATGAATCAGTTGTTCTTCATCAAAATCACATGAATCTTCCCTCTTGTATAATTGAACATTTGAGCAAGAGACACCTTGGCAATTGGTACACTCTGGAGAACACTGCAATCTTACTTTTTTACAGCACATTTGGCACTAAACCTTCTTGCAATTGCAAAAAATAGTGTTAAGAGTTTTTCTGGAGCAGGGGGCAGTAAAGTTCGATCGGTTCCAAAGTATTTTATCAATTTCCAACACCAGTCTTCAGGGTTCATTTCATTGCCTTGCCATGTCTGAACTTGATAGTATACTCGAAACAAATGTTGAGTAGCAGATGCCGATGTTGGAGGAAGACAAGATAGCTGTACTTGCTTTTTGTTTCGTGTATTTTTTACGAATGTTAAATATCTGTACGTATCTATGCAATAAAGTTTTTTTGGAGCTCCAAAACCGCAAGAAGAAACCGAATTCCTTTAGTAATTAGTATTGAGGGTGAAGAATTAATTTCTGTAAATACTTTTGCGCAGTCAATCAAATCATTTTTTTCAAATAATTTTAATACTGAATTTTTTGCCCCTTCTAAACATTGCTGACGTAGTATCGCATCCGGTTATCGCATGTAAAATAAAATAAAGTTTGGCATTTCGGATAAGCTGAATAAACTTTTTGAAGAATATATTTCTGTCCGTTGCTGCGCCTCCCAGGTTTTAAAAAGTAAATAATTTTATCAGATGGAGTCCTTGCAGTGAGTAGTACTAATAAATCAACATCTTCACCACTACAATAGCTGTATTTCTGCATTAAATTGTTCTATTGCTGTTTCAATATGAGGACATCGGCGTCATTAGAGCTTGTTTCACGGCAATATTTTCAGCTGTTAATTTGTTACTCAACATAGAATAAAACGAGATTTATTATTAATGTTTGCAAAAAAATGTTGTTGATTACTGGAACTGTCATAAATTCGTCAAACATTATGTCGGTACCTGAGGATGTTTTTGTAGCACGACGACGTTGTTCTGCAGCTTTTATGTTCTTTGTTGTGTCACTGTAGCCATCAAATACTACCGTAACTGTATGACCATAATGTCTACGTAAATACTAAACATATTTTTCAAAATTACGTAAAGGTAAGGGACCGGCGGTATTTTAGAGTAAAATTTCTTAGAATAGTATAATGTATACATGGAAGAGGCACGGAGTAGGCATTTTTGCTTGCTTGAGTACCTAAATATGTATATACGTGGCATATGTGTGCATACTGTGTAGAACATGATTCTTACAAGCGCAATATCTGGGAAATAGTGGGTCTTAGAGAAAAAATCAGGGAACCATTTTTATAGAGAATTTTAAGATCTACAACTTTGCTCCGAGGTACTTTTTCGATAAAACTTACCGTTTTCGAGAA
>JACDNR010000489.1:0-24584 GCA_013421045.1 Propylea japonica | reverse complement strand
AAACTATACATAATATGATTCATTGAGTATATGTTACTCACACAATTTTTTTGGTCTTATAACTTTATTATTAGGGTTGAAAATAATAATGATTTTCATTCAAGAATTGTTTTTGTGGAATAGATGCTCTCATGATTTCATATTCAATTCAGAAAAAAGAAGTCTCTCGTAAAATTTTCGATACAGTCGATACTTTTCTCGGAAAAAAAACTCACAAGCAATTATGATCAATGTTCATTCCATTTCATCGTAGGTTCCATAGAATGAATATTCTAATATATTGTTTATGCTCAAAATTGGTTAGACAGAGGAAAAAGATTTTCTATGATTTTTTTACAATTTTCAGTTCCATAAGAGCACAGACTGTAGTGAAATCTTGCGAGAGACTTTTTTCTCACCCCTAATAATAAAGTTATGAGATCAAAAAAAATTGTGTGGAGTAACATCTACTAAGTGCTTCATATCAAGTATAGCTTTATGACTCAGTGTTTTTTAGAAGCCGTAAAATATTGAAAATTGTCAACTCGTCATCGCCTTCAGAGGCGTAACTTGGAAGGGAGGTCGATTTAGAAAAAAAATTATAATGAACTACCCCTGCTTATTTTCATCAATGATCATTTCCCAAGTCCCTCGCATTTGTTTACAGACACCCTGTATATGTAATATGAGGGGGACCCATTTTTATTTCGGCAACCTGTATGATACAAAAGCGCGTAGACAAACCTCAGCAGAAAAATGTGTCTCTTCTGAAAGTGATATTTTTCAATAATAAAGCACCAATACCCTTTTCATTTCATCAGTTAATTTTTGACACTCCTGAAGATAGCTCGTTCCTATCCTTTTTTTATTATAAAATAGTTCTTTATTGACAATAAAACTATCGTATTAAAATATGTAAATGATTGTCAATAATATGCACTGTCAATAGCAAGTAATAGTTATTTAAGCAACTAAAGTATTAATAACAGCGACTATGGTCGAGACCATTAATAGCTGAATTAATAAACGAGTTGATTACAAGAATTTTCATTCGACCTCGTTCAAGTATAATTCTTTATTGACTACATTTTTATTCTTCTTTTTGACATAATAAAAATTTCTGTGAGTTGTGACATTACTCTATTTCTTTTGAATAATTTATTTTCAGTTGCTTTGACAATTATTTTTCAAAATAGTATTGATTGAACATTGAAATGGGGCATTATTCAATTTCGTATACGTTAAACCCACTTTTCCTTTTGACGTCGGCGGAAAACTAAAATAATCACGTTGAAATATCAAAATCAAGTATTAAATGAAAAATAATATAAAAACATTTGCTACCTGATTTGCCATATCAAACGACCCGTAGGAATATTGTGGGATTTATCGTTACTTTGGTAGCTACAATGCGTTGAGTTCCAGCGAATAACGTTCCGAAATCGCTGTGTTGAACCGTCACATCTTTTTCAATGCTACGGAAATGTCGGTTGTGGTTAATTCGAACGATTTGTTTTTCAATTCTCAAGGGAAAGTTTTTGGAACGAATGAGTTGTCCGCAAGGCAATTAAGGGCCGATTAAGGGTTGAGATTCAATCATGTTCTGAGAGAAGTTCGAATTTAATTATCGGCGCGTTGATGGAAAAAAAAAACCGAATGGGAGCGAAAAATTATTTATTTTCGTTTCATGAAAGACTCAAATGAACTTTCCCACCTCTGGAATTAGGCAACTTTTTATTGATCGACAAAAATATTAACTACTCGAAAACACTCCATGTAAGTGGGGAGAAAATTACTCTTTTAGTGACAATATACAGGGTTTTTGATAAACATCGCAAGCAAGTTACTGATATCAATCACTGAATTATTTGGGGTTGTGAACTTCTGTGGGCCTTCTTACAGAAGAAGTTTGATTCCAAGATAAAATTTCCCGATGTTTCCAAACAATTCGAAATATTTGGTCAGAAAAGGTAATGAAATAGAAATCATCACTTTTGCTTTCTCATCTGAAATGATTTTTTTCATTTTCAAGTTTCTTTCACAGGATTACAAATTGCAAGAGCTTTTCTGAAAAAATTCGAGAAAGCCCTGAGCAGGTGCTTCCAAGCACTCGTTCATTGGTATAGAGCAATGAGGCTTTATAGGTACCCTAAAATTTTTTATAGGACTTAATATATATACATCTGCAAAATCTCATCACGATCGGAATTCTATTCTGAAAATCATATGAAAACTGAAATATGTGAAAACTTTTCAATTAAAAAAATAAATGCTATTGTTCTGATGATGCGATCTTCTTAAAATTTTGCATCAACGTTCAGTAAATCAATCTTCATTAACAAAATGAATTACTCTCGAACGGATATCTTGTTATGGAAATATGAATTTTTATCTGTTCAATATTCTAATTGAATTTTCTATGATTCTGTTAATACTATGGCTACAAAATTTAAATGCACGAGGCTTATTATGGAAATCTAGCATATGGCTGCAAAATTTTATCGGTTTCGTTTTGTCACAGATGGCCATATTTTATGAAACATCCTGTATGATGGCTGTTTTATCGAACCTAACCGAGACATTTAGGAATCGAACTCACCTTGTAAATCTAAGTCTCTAGGACAATTCTTTCGAAAGTTATCGTACTAACGGACGGCCACACGGACAGAATTGAATTTAATCACGAATTCCCGATCAGGGAGTCGAAACCTATCGGTTGAGGCATGTTACAGACATTTGGGCAAAACGATGAAGCACTTGTTTAAGTAAAACGAGTTTTCAAAATGTGGAACTATATGAACCTAAAAACTTATTGCAGAAGAGCTATATTTTGATCATTTTGTCTCATGTTGAGTTTTAAGTTACGGACTACAAGAGTCTCAATAAAATCAATAGATTAGAAATGACCATACTGTAGAGTAAAATATTGACAACAAGTTCATGAAAAATTCTATGAAATACATTTTTATTATTATTATAATTATTATTATTAAATGAAATAAGAGCTGAGGTTTAGGAACCTATAAAGCTCAGAAATGAAAGAAAATAATTAAATTGAAGTACATACATCAGAATAAAAAAAAACAAAGTAAAGTAATACACCACAAGCACTTGAAGTAACTAATCAATCACCGCCGAGTACACCATTCATCGTATCTTGATTTGAACGAGTTCACAGAAGGGGCCGCAACAACATCCACTGGTAGATTGTTCCAGACGTCGAACACTCGATTTGGCAAAAACTGCTGTCTAACAGTTGTTCTAAAATTTGTTTCAGAAGCTCGTATTCATGACCACGTAGATAATTCAAATTGAGGAAAAAGGTGTTGACGTGATCGATTCCGTAGAGCATTTGGTGCGTGGCCCCATATGTAATTATTAGATCTCCTCTCAAGCGACGCTCAGCAAAGGATGGTAGGTGGAGAAGTTTGAGTCGTTCTTCATAGGTGGGTCTAGACCGACCATATGGGATCCTAGTAGCTCATCTCTGCACCCTCTCAAGTGCTTCGATATCTCGAATTAGATGGGGGTTCCATACTGGACCGGAAAACTCCATAATTGGTCTAATGTAGGCTGAAAAGATCCTCGCACAAACCTCGGGGTGGCATCCATGAAAAGCCTTGCTCATCGAGTAGGTAGATCGTCTGGCCTTTGATACCACATACTCAACATGCTTGGACCACGATAGATCCTCCGTCACTATCACTCCCAAGTCGTTATGGCTGTCTGTTGTTTTAGAACAGTATTCTCCAAAACATAGCTATGTCTTGGATTATTTTTGCCGACATGCAAGACTACACATTTATCAATGTTCAAGGGGAGCAGCCACTCAGTACACTACCCAGAAATAGTCTCCAGATCTCTCTGTAGGAGGCGATGATGTAGAAAAGGATTGGCATACATTTAAAATCGTCAGCATATTGGGAGCAGATGGAAGCTAGAAGAGAAGGCAAATCAGAAACATACAAGAGAAATAGCGGAGGACCCAAGACAGATCCCTGCGGCACACCACTATTGATAGATCTGGGAGAGGACAATTGATCATGAACACGGACCTGAAATTCTCGGCCGCTAAGAAAAGATACAATCCAATGCAACAAATCACCAGCCACCCCAAAGTGTTCAAGTTTGTGAGCGAGACGACGAAGTGGTACCCTGTCGAAGGCCCTAGAGAAATCAAGATAGATTATATCGACTGGTATACCAGAATCGACAGACTTACTCCAGTCATCGACACATTTCATCAAGGATGTCAACACTGATCTCCCCGTAAAAACCCATGCTGGCATGACGGCAAAATATTGTTAGTAAGAAGAATATTATGCAGCTGATCAACAACTATTCTCTCACACACCTTGGAGGCAACTGATGTTAGGCTAATAGGGCGATAATTACTAGCAGAAAGCTTGTCACCCTTCTTTAAAATTGGTGTTATTATTGCTTTTTTCCAAGCTGTAGGTACTTTCCTCGATTCGAGGGAATGTGTAAAAATAATACTCAATGGGGTGGAAAGGGAGGGAGCGCAAGATTTCAGGAGTCTTGTAGTCAGCCCATCCAAACCAGGGGCAGAATTGCTACAGAGACCTCTGAGCTTCTCCTCGACAACATCAACAGGAAAGAAATGCTGCTAAGTGAAACAGATGGCCCTGCTGATGCAACCCTAGGCAAGGCTCCAGATGGTTCGATTGTGAAAGCGTTGAAAAACGAATCTGCAAAAACCTCAGCACTTTCTAGATGACTCTGGCAAATATTACCCGAAGAATTATTTATGACGGTACGGAGACTTTCGTATCAAATGAAATTGCAGTTAAATGACCCAGCTTGTTGTCCAGATATGTGAGGCCAGGATAAGTGGGGTAGGTAAATTGAAATCACCAACTATGAGAACACTACTTGATGAGAGCATTGGAGGCATTCAATTTTTTTGGAAAGGTTCATTCAATGAATTATTTTCTTGGAAGGTCGATAATTGTGGTGGAACACATTTCATACCTACTGAAGTAGTCTGCATGGCCATCAATACAGGGATTGATTTTGTTGAATGTTTTCTGGAAATGAACACTAATATCTACTTTTTGTTATTTCTTTCTTTATATGGAATAAAATTGTCTAAACCTACTCATTTCTTTATCTATTCAATTACTCATTTAATGAAAATATATCAGTGAGATATCATAATCAAAATTGATGCAAAAGTGGGATAAAATTATGTCATCATACTAGGTTCAATTAATATCGAAGTATGTCAATGACTATCAAATATGTAGTTTTCTACGAAATTGAATATTCAATCGAAATTCATTGTTTGCTGGTAATACCAAAATAGCAACATTCAACTATAGTTCCGTAATAATAACCATGGTGTTACAGTAAAATACGAAACCTAATTCGCTTACTGAAAGTATCCATGTCCTTAAGGTCTCAATCACTATAGCTTTTACTTTATAACTATAGTTCTAAGTATCCATTCAATAAATAAAGCTCAGGTGCAACCGGAGCATTCGCCATTTTGCATCGCAAATTATAATAAATTATTATTTTCCCTAGTGTTGATTGAAATACATTTTTATGATATGAGAGCTACATTCGAAATAATATGAATTTCTATGTTCCAGTAGAGTTACAACATAGCTTTCGAATCTTTTGTGTTCGATTGCCCATAACAATTGCACATTTAAGAAATTTGTCAATAAAATTGGTCCTTATTGATCAATTTTGTTCATGGAAATGAGCTTTCAATTTGAGGTCGACGGAAAAACAAATAGATATTCGTATCATATTGTCGAAGGTGAGTGGCCTATTAGATTATTATTATGATAATTTTTTTTTCATCCATCCTGTATAACTGACAACTGTTCTTCAAAAGCAGTGACATAGATCAGATCAATATCTAATCACTCGCAAAATTTCTGACTTAAATCTCGAATATTGAGCGAACTAGAGTCATTTTCGTAACACGCCAATTGGATCTATAATAGGCCACTCACCTTGGGACAGCCGAGTTCCTGTAAACAAGATCACATAATTGACATTGAATTCTATTTCCAGTTGAACCAATATATTCCACCATAAACAAATAACCAAATTAACAATCTGCCGCGCTCACATCTTATTATAAAATTAATTATTCTTGAAACGAATTCATTCGAACAATGCCGTGAAAATCAAATTTGATAGGAAATGTGAATAAACAAGCCCACATGCCAGCCTTTCATGTATTATTCATTGTTTTTCAGGGTGAACATATTGATTTATATTTCAGGTATGCATTCACATTATCGATACGGTGATTCTGCCACAATATTGCTGCGTATAGATAAGCTCCGTCGAGTGGTAATGGCTTTCCTTTTCCTTCCGAACAGCAGTAGGTATCGTTATAGCAATTTGAAGTGAAATAATTTGGAAAACATTTGTTGCAATCAATTTTTTTTGGAAGGGCTAATTCACTGAATTATATTCTGGAAGGTCGATAATTATTTTGATACCTATCCCATTCTGATATAGTCCGCATGATCATCTATACAGAGTTCATTGAAACATAGATAAATTGAAAATAGTAATCATCGAAATGAATACAATCTTCAATTTATAGGCTCACAGAACCTTCTTCATGCAGACTGGATGATTCATTCAAGATGTTGTCAATGAGGGAAAAGACAGACCGGTTTCGGCCTTATTAGGCCTCGTCAGTGTCCCATATCCCTCAGAGACAACATCCTATTAAAAAACTTCTACATTTAAAACCACTTGTAAGACTCTATCGAGTATTATCCTACAGATGGTGACATCTAGTAGTGAGTAGTGTTAAATTGAGAAGTTCAATCATCACAGATCGCATGCTGAAAGCACTGATTACTTCCTCTTCACTCTTTGAGATGTTAGCAGTGGTCCTACATCAGGGCCTTCATGATTACTATTTTCAATTTATCTATGTTTCAAAAATTTGTTAGGTTAGCCTCCTTAAAGCAAAGAATTTTTTGTTTGTCATTTTTTCTTTATCTTAGAGTTCAATTGCTTTGACTGTTTTATGTGAAGAATACGACTCATCAAATATCTATCAAGTTCAGTGAAATCCATAAAATGTTGAAGTACACAAATCTAAAATATATATGGAGTTCCGCGGAACTCCAATGACACACGGGCATTCATCATTTTACATCGCATTTGTTGCGCTTTCCTGTATCTATGTTTATCAATAATTCTCACTATTAAATCGTGAAAAACTTCATTTTCCTAATTTCTCTTGATTTAAATATTTTCATTTCGCACGAGAGATACATTCGACATGATACAAATATCCATATTCCAGTAAAGTTGCAAAATTTTTTATATTGTCCCTGAATATTTTGGTTTCGGTTGTCCATAACAATTGCACATTAAAGAAACTGAGCAAAAATATGGGTCATTATTGATCAATTTCGTATACTTACGTTGAAATGAGCTTTTTTTCTGAGGTTGACGGAAATACAAGTTTTCGTATCAAATTGTTGAATCTACTGGAATATCCTGAAAAATGACAATGAATTCTATTTCCAGTTGAACCAATTTATCCCATCATAAACGAATAACCAAATTAACAATCTACCGCTCGCACAATCTTAATTATAAAATTAATTATTCTTGAAACGAATTCATTGGAGCAATGCCGTTAAAATCAAATTTGATTGGAAATGTTAATAAACAAGCCCACATGCCTGCTTTTCATGTATTATTCATCGTTTTTCAGGATAAACATTGGTTCTTATTTTCAGGTAAGCATTCACATTTTCGATACGTTGATCAGGCCATAATATTGCTGCGTAGATAAGCTCCGTCACATTTTATTCACTGAATTATTCTTTTGGAAGCCCGATAATTATGATGATACCTATCCCATACTGATAAGTAGTCCGCATGATCATCTATACAGAGTTGATTACTTTGACTGTTTTGTGGGAATGAATACGACTCATCAAATATCTAACAAGTCGAGTGAAATGTCCGTATAATAATGAAGTTAATACACAAATCCAAAATATATTGTTCCACGTATTCATTCAATTTATACATGGAATTACAAGGAAACCCGCGCATTCGCCATTTTGCATCGCATTTGTTGCGCCTAATGATTTTAACAATTTAATCATGAAAAAACATTATTTTCCTAATTTCACTTGCTTGAAATGATTTCCATTTCGCATGAGAGATACATTCGACATGATACAAATTTCTATCTTCCAGTAGAGTTGCAACATTTCTTATATTCTTCAGAATATTTTGTATTAGGTTGTCCATAACAATTGCACATTCAAGAAACTGATCAAAAGAATGGGTCATTATTGATCAATTTTGTATACGTTGAAATGAGCTTTTATTCTGAAGTCGACTGAAAAACAAGTACCTATTCGTATCAACTAGTTGAATCCACTACCAATATCCTGAAAAATGACATTGAATTCTGTTTTCAGTTGAACCAATTTATCCCATCATGAATGAATAACCAAATTAACAATCTGCCGCTAGCACAATCTTATTATAAAATTAATTATTCTTCAAACGAATCCATTCGACCGCCGTGAAAATCAAATTTGATTGGAAATGTTAATAAACAAGCCCACATGCCAGCCTTCCATGTATTATTCATTGTTTTTCAGGGTAAACATATCGATTTATATTTTCAGGTAAGCATTCACATTTTCGATACGTTGATTTTGCCACAATATGCTGCGTAGATAAGCATTTGTGCCAATAAAATTTTTTGAAATGGCTCATTCACTGAATTGTTCTTTTGAAAGGTCAATGATTATGGTGATACTCATCCCATACTGATATAGTCCACATGATCATCTATACAGAGTTTAAATGCTGTTACTGTTTTGTGTGAATGAATACGACTCATCAAATATCTATCAAGTTGAGTTTAATTTCCATATAATATTGAAGCACACAAATCTAAACTATATAAATCCAATTCATCAATTATTTAAATTTTTATCAAATAATTGATAATCAATCAATTAATTAATTCAATTAATACATGAAAAGGAAATGAAGCACGCGCATTCGCCATTTTGCATCGCATTTACTGCTCCTTTCCTGCATCTCTATTTGATAAATAGATAAATTATCACTATTAACTAGTGAAAAACATTATTTTCCTACTTTCACTTGATTGAAATAACGTTTCAGTAGAGCTGCAACATTTGATGTATATTTTGTGTTCAAATGTCCATAACAATTGCACTTAAAAAAAACTGAGCAAAAAAATTGGTTTTTATTGATCAATTTCGTATGAGTTGAAATGAGCTTCTATTCAGAGGTCGACGGAAAAACAAGTAGTCGTATCAAATTGTTGAATCTACTGCAAATATCCTGAAAATTGACATTGAATTCTGTTTCCAGTTGAATCAATTTATGCCGTCATAAACAAATAACCAAATTAACAATCTGCCGCGCTCATAATCTTATTATAAAATTAATTATTCTTGAAACGAATTCATTCGAACAAAGCTGTGAAAATCAAATTTGATTGGAAATGTGAATAAACAAGCCCACATGCCAGCCTTTCATGTATTATTCATTGTTTTTCAGGGTAAACATATGGATTTATATTTTCAGGTAAGCATTCACATTTTCGATACGGTGATTCTGCCATAATATTGCTGCGTTGATAAGCTCCGTTGAGTGATAATGGTTTTTCTTGTCCTTCCGAACAGCAGTATCGGATTTCCGGTGTCGGTTTCGTCTATTTCTATACAATATCCGATGGCACTTCAGTTTTGCGAACACGTAGAGAGTTTCAGAAAGGAAATGCGAACTTTTTCTGGCTAGAATTATTTAGATTGTTTCAATCCATGAAGAACATGGACTCACTGTCCATCATGAACACACGTACGGCACAATAACTTTCGAAGGGGTGTCCTAGAGACTTGAAATTGTCAGGGTGAGTTCGGTTCCCGAATGGCTCGGTTAAGTTCGTTTACCAGCTATATCGTACATATGTTCCATAAAAATGACCATTCAAAATTTCTCAGACAAAACGAAACCAATCGAAATGAAATTTTGCGGCCACATGCAAGATGCTGATAATAGATTAGATTAGATTAGATTAGATAGTGGTCGATCGGCACGTTGATTACCCTTCTGCACTGAGACCAATAAGGTCTTTTGTGCGTTACCATGCTAAAACTACGTTTTTCCCAGGAATCTAACCTCCTTAGCAAAGCTGGTTACTTCCTTAGGAGACTTCGCTTTTATGTCGGCTGGCGTTAATAACGCGCCACCTAGTAGAGTAAGTCTGGTTTGCGCCAGCGCAGTGCATTGGCATAGTATGTGTTCGGTGTTTCAGTGGCCGATTCACATAACCTACAAATGTCGGAGTTTTCTTTACCGATCTTGTGTAGGTGATACCTCACGGGACAATGCCCTGTGAGAAGGCCGATTAGCAGCCTTAACTCATTTTTTGACAACGATAGAGCTTGTTGAGCCTTCTCTTTGGAAGGTTCGATTAGTGTCTTTGCTTGTCTATGACCGGATGTTTTATCCAGTAAGAGTGTTTCTCCCTTTTTTCCCAAACGCCTACCTCTGCCCTAATCAGTGTAGGTGATACCCAACAGGAGGGCACGGGTCCGGTGAAGGGTGTGTTTGCTCCTCTTTTTGCAAGGGCATCAGCTTTTTCATTTCCCTCAATGTTCTGGTGGGCAGGTACCCAAGTTAAAACTAGCTTGTTGTACTTCGCCAGTTTTGAGGGACTGTTTGCAGCTCCAAATGGTCCTTGATATACAATCAACGGCCATAAGCTGCCTCAGTGCCATCTGACTATCAGAGGCAATACAAATTCTGGCTCCCTTGTACTGTCTGGACAGACAGACTTGGGCGCATCTTTCTATGGCCAGAATTTCATTTGAAGCGTTGTTATTGGCTTTCCCAAAGGCTCCGATTCCCTGTATTTGGACCGTATATGCCTATGCCTGCTCCTCGTTCCCTTAGGGACCCATCTGTGTACCAGATGAGATGATTTTTACGAAGTCGAGACAAACCTTCCACACTTTTGGCGATCACCTATGATCACTTCGTAGTTGGCGTCAAGGTCATACTCGATTGGCATGGAATCCCTCGGTAGCAAAGGGAGGTCACCACCGAGTGATCTTAAAATATTTCCGTGTCCCTTGCCAGGCCCTATTTGGTCCATTCTTAGGGCACTCATGAGACCTTCTTTCTTAACATAAATGTGCAGCGGGGTGAGATCCAGTATTACCTCTACTGCAGCTGTAGGAGTTGTATACGCAGCTCCTGTAATGCCTATACAGGCCAGTCTTTGAAGCTTATTCAGCCTCTGCTGGCTTGTCTTTTCTTCAGTTTTAGTCTCCTGTAGAATTTTATGGCCATAGTATTAACAGAACCATAGGAAATTAAATTTTATATTCAAAAAAAAACTTCATACTTCCATGAAAATATATCTGATTCGAATGAAATTTATTTCATAAATAAAGATTGATGCACTCATGTCGTGCAGAATTTTGTGGCTATATAGTGTTAACAGAACCACGGAAAATTCAATTGGAATATCGAAAAGAAGAATCTTTATATTTCCATAACAGGATATCCGATTCAAGTGAATTTTTTGTGAATGAAGACTGTTATACTGAATTTTCAATCAAAGTTTGTAGCCATAGTGTCAACAGAACCATAGAAAAGTCAATTGGAATATTGAAAAAGTGAATCTTTATATTTCCATAACAGGATACCCGATTCAAGTGAAATTTATTTTGAGAATCAAGACTGATATATACTGAATGTTCATGCAAAATTTCAAGAAGATCGCATTATCAGAACCACAGGATTCAATTTTCGTAATTATTTATTTTTACATATTTCTTTTTTTGAATAATTTCCAGAATATAATTCCGATTGTGCTAAGATTCTGCATTCATATGGTATCAATTTTAAATCCCATACAAAATTTTGAGATTATATAATTCCATAGGCAGATTTTCGTTTCAAGTGAAATTTATTTTATCAAAAAGATTGATATTTTGAATGTGCATGCAAAATTTCAAGAAGATCGTATCATCTGAATCGAAGAATTTTATTTTTTAATTATTGTTTTCATATTTCATTTCTGAATAGTTTTCAGAATATAATTTCGATTGTGCTGAGATTCTGCATTCATATATTTGGTATCAATCTTAAATCCCATATAAAATTTTGAGGTAATAATCTCATTGCTCCACCAAAGAACGAGCGCTCAAAAGCTCCTGCTCAGGGCTTTTTCTCTAATTTTTTACACCAGATTGAATTTATTTATTTGTTTCTAAGGAAGCAGCCCCAAAAACTGGAAGATTTTATTTTTGAAACGATAGAGATGGATATTTTTTATGTGCTCAAAAGTGTCTTAAGATGAACTTCAAGAGTGCGTATATCTACATCACCACGGACACTCAGGCCTCGCTGAGATCTCTGGAATCGCATTGTAGATTTTATAAATACTCAGTTTAAATAACTTCATTAATATCAATGAAAAATTGGAGTTTTGCCCTTCAGACTCCGTGAAAACCTGGAAATTTCCACTGAATGAAAAAGAAATCATTAGTGAAAGAAACGCAGCCCGCAGTTACCAAGTCACCCGCATATTTCTGCTCCATTTAATCTGAGTCTATTGTTCACTCGTTCACAAGCCAGCTATCTGCCAACTATGAAATTCCTTAGTCAGCCTTACATAACATCAGCAAATTCAATATAGACAAGTAGACAGTTAAAGACCATTAACTTTCATTAATTATAGTATGTTCCAATGACCTAGTAATTATCGATTGAAATATAATCTGGGAGGATTCTGCATTTCAAGAAAAATTTTTCAGTTTTCACTTCCAGTGTCTACTTGACGTTTGAACTGCAAACGAAAAAATACACAATTCCGAAGATTTTACAAGTTTGTCCGAAGAAGGAGTCTGATATAGACACCGAAACGTTACATTATCCTTTTCATTTATTTCCTTTTTTAGTTTTACTGTTAGGCAACAAATTTTTCAAAACCAATTTGCTCCTGACAAATTAATGCAAGAATTTACGTAGAAGCATTTCATCTTAATTTCAATTTTTGCAATTATTTCTGTTTCAGAAACTGGGAGTGAAAACCTTAAAAAATTTTCTAGAAACCTAGTACCTAATTATGCCTGCAGATTTTCTTCAACATTACTGTGAACGTCTTCTGGTGTAGTTGGCACGAAATACAGGGTGTTTCGTTAGTAAAATACAAAAAAACAAAAGAACTGAACGGTCGCTGGTGCAGGATGATTTATATTTTACATTTACTTCAACCATAAATTCTCAGACGTAATTAAATCCGTTTCTTCTGATCTGGTCTCTTCAAGTCCCATTCCAAACTGAATTTTGTATACGAAAGTCAAAGCCTAATAAATGATGCAGTTAAAAACTCAAAAATTGAAGAATTACAAAAAATACGAAAAATTAATGACGATTTTCAGAAACCATAACATTAATTAACACAATGTTTACATGGAGCGTATATGATTGCAAACCACCGAGCGAATGATAGCCATTATACGCAAGTAGCATACTATACTTTATTCACGACTACTGAATATATTTCTTGAAGATTTCAACATTTGGCGATCGCGACAAGACCCTTTTATGAGAACCGTGAAAAAAGTCAAGTTGACACATGGAAATTTCTGGAGAGCTAGTCTTTGTATATTTAGGTAATTGATTCAATAAAAGTAGATTTGGCCCCAATTGACAAGGTATACCCATATTTGTTAGTTGGCAAGGCGTAGCCAGGGGGGGGTTTTGGGGGTTCAAAACCCCCCCCCCCGAAATGTTTCAGAGTTCTTTTTTTATTTAATACTTGCTGCAGAAAGCGACTCTCACAATTCCCGGCACCTACAAAGTCAATTGCCAAAATGTCAAAACCCCCCCGAAATTAATTCCTGGCTACGCCCTTGTTAGTTGGAGTACTTTAGAATACTGAAGAAATATTATACCAAAGATAAATCTATGAAGTATCTGACAGCAGTGAATTATTACTCATCAATCACTTGTATTAATGGATATTATTTTGGCCGAACCCACAGACATAGAATGGCTAGATTATACAGGGTGTCCCAAAACTCGACGTCAACCCGGAACCGGGTGAAAAGGCAAGTAATGCTAGTTTTCAGAAAAATATAAAAAAAACTCAGTTGCATGATTTAAGATAATAGGCATTCAAAAAAAAGTGAAATTCCACAATCTTTTCACTCCTGTTGCCACAAATATAAACTTTTTCCAATTTTTTCTCTGCTCTGAATAATGCTTGCCTAAACTGAAATCAAAATTTTGATACCAGTTGCTCTAGGTTTTCATAAAAATAGGTCTAAAATTCTCAGAAAAAAAAATTCAAAATAAACTGACTGTATTGAAAAAAAAATGTACTACGCAAGTTTGGCATGTTTTGTCAAAAGTTGGCGCATTTAGTAAGGATTCCAAAATGGTATAATACTTGGTAAATTGTAGCTGCCGTAGTTCAAATTCGCTTTCGATTGCCTTTGAATACACTTTTTCTTTAACTGCTTCCCAGCCGGCCCGTTCACGGACTTGGTCCATTGGATTTTTTTACTGGGAAGCAGCTAGAGAAAAAGTGTATTCAAAGGTAATCGAAAGCGAATTTGAACTACGGCAGCTACACAGTGCTCTCGAATTGTGCAAACGTGAATTCAATGGATTATTCTCTCAACAACTACCGTTTCAAGGCAATAGTCACAGTGAAAAGATAGTCCTATCGAGCCGAAGTGAATTGATTCTGAAATTTTGATTAGATTTACATGTTCCTTACCTATAAATATATGAAAATCACTTCCTAACCGAATTTATGGCCTTTTGGCTGGGTTACACTTACAGTATCGGACCCTGTATTGCATGCTTAATTTCTTAGAAACTTTATAGGTTTTCACTCCCAGTCTCTGAAACATAAATAATTAAAAAATGATTTGAGATCCATTCTAACTAGAACAAACCAATGAATGAGACACAAAATCAAAAAATTGTGTTTACAATATTCCCTGTATATGTGGAAAATCTTATACAGGGGAGAAATCAAGACCTTTAGAAATAAGAAAAACGGGAACATAAGAATAACATCCAAAATAGAGACATCACAAGATCACAAATGCTGATCATATATGTTCAAATAGCGGAGATTATATGATGAACTGGAACCACACAAAGATCCTCATGACGGACCTGATAATTATAAAAGGAAAATAAGGAATCTACATGTATTTTGTTAGATGAGTAAATAATTTGGCCAATTGTTCTATTGAATAGATCTATTGGATTGATTTATTGAGGAAGGAAGTGACATCAGGAAATTTCAAAATCAAATAAATCAACATCTCTATAGATTGGACAACTATCAATGTCAATCAGATTACAAATGAGAAAATACCATTCTGAAGAATTTTAGAGTTTGTCTGAAGAAGGTGTCTGATATAGCCACCGAAACGTTACAATATCCTTTTAGTTGTTTCATTTTTCAGTTTTACTGTTAGGCAACAATTTTTTCAAGACCAATTTGCTCCTGACAATAAGTGCAAAGATTTCGCAGGAGCACTTCACCTTAATCAAACATTTTTTAATTATTATGTTTCAGAGAACTGGGAGTGAAAACCTATAAAGTTTTTTCTAAGAAATGCAGAATCCTCCCAGAATATATTTCAATCGATATTTGCATGCTTATATTTTCATTTTCTGATACCAGAATCAAAATTTCCCATTATATTGATAACTTAAACTAGGTTTATCTACGCGTTTCTGGTCTACTGGAGGGAAGTTCAAGGTCGTCGTAGGATAAAATGGCATGTGGCTGGGATCGGTATAGGTAATCCTGAAGGAAAATACCTTTTCATTTGAATGCATTCTCCAGCGCAGATGTGCAATAAAGCGTGAATTTTAATCAAAGAGAAATTTTTTTACTGACACTCGCCGCAATAGAATGTGAAATGCTCACAGATAAAAAAGATTCCCTGGAGCTTTGAGGTGACGCGTGTTTATTCTGTGGGATATACTGGATGTTTTATGATCTGAATTTTTATCTATCATGAAAAAGAATCAATTCAGCGAAAAATTGCATACACGACTTCGCGAAATGGACTCACTGTGGTGTTAAATTCATTATGAAATTATGAATGTAGGATTTTTATACCTCTTTCAACACTATTGCGTTTCTCACTCAGATCTCTCGATGGTACCCTAGTACTGTAACCTCTACGGTTTTTGAAACTCTCGATGGTATTCTAAATTCAAACTCTGCGGTTTTCGCACTCAAATCTCTCGATGGTACTCTAATACTGTAAGCTCTGCGGGTTTCGCACTCAGATCTCTCGAGGATACTGTAATACTGTAAGCTCTATAAGATCTGTAAAGTCAGATCTCCCGATGGTACTCTAATACTGTAAGCTTTGCGGCTTTCGCACTCAGATCTTTCGATAGTACTCTAATACTATAAGCTCTACCGTTTCGCACTCCAATCTCTCGAGGGTACTCTAATACTGTAAGCTCTGCGGTTTTTGCCCATAGATCTCTCAAGGGTACTTTATTACTGTAGCTCATAAGATCTGGTAAAGTCAGATCTCCCGATGGTACTCTAATACTGTAAGCTCTGCGGCTTTCGCACTCAGATCTTTCGATAGTACTCTAATACTATAAGCTCTACCGTTTTCGCACTCAAATCTCTCGAGTGTACTAATACTGTAAGCTCTGCGGTTTTGCCCATAGATCTCTCAAGGGTACTTTAATACTGTAGCTCTATAAGATTCTGGTAAAGTCAGATCTCCCGATGGTACTCTAATACTGTAAGCTCTGCGGCTTTCGCACTCAGATCTTTCGATAGTACTCGAATACTATAAGCTCTACCGTTTTCGCACTCAAATCTCTCGAGGGTACTCTAATACTGTAAGCTCTGCGGTTTTTGCCCATAGATCTCTCAAGGGTACTTTTAATACTGTAGCTCTATAAGATCTGGTAAAGTCAGATCTCCCGATGATACTCTAATACTGTAAGCTCTGCGGCTTTCGCAGTCAGATCTTTCGATAGTACTCTAATACTATAAGCTCTACCGTTTTCGCACTCAGATCTTTCGATGGTACTCTAGAACTGTTAGCTCTGCGGTTTACAATAATAGATGGTAATCTAATACTATAAGCTCTGCGGTTTTTTGCACTGAAATCTCTTGAGGGTATTGTAATACTGTAAGTTCGGCGGTTTTCGCACTCAGATATCTTGATGGTAATCTAATACTGTAACCTCTGCGGTTTGGCACTCAGATTCCCGGATTGTACTCTAATACTATAAGCTCTGCTATTTTTCGCACTCAAATCTCTCGAGGGTACTGTAATACTGTAATCTCTGCGGTTTGCGCACTCAAATTTCTCGATGGTTATCTAATACTCTAAGCTCTGCGATTTTCACACTCAGAGCTTTCGAGGGTAGTAATCTAATACTGTAAGCTTTGCGGTTTTCGCACTCAGATTTCTCGTTGGTACTCTTAAACCAGCGTTCTTTACTCCTTCTTCCTAACTTCAGTTTGGGGCTTACTAAAATCCACAAATCCCTGCCTAACCTGATCTCATTGGTCCACTCGTACAACGACAAGTTCGGTGTAGGAACTTGAACCAATGGGAATCGTCGTATGAAAAAATGTCATCGTCGTCAGGTTAAATTCTAGATTAGATTAGATTAGATTAGAGGAGGGGCGACAGATCAAAACGACCTTTGCGAGCACCTGACCTTAAATATCTATTGTGCATCGCCCGCGCTGTTTACCAGTCAGGCAGCAAAGTCTCAATGAATTCACCACCTTTCTGGGGGCCAAATCCATTACTTGTTCGGCTTCAGAACCAGGAAACAAGCTGCCGTAGCCGTTCTGGTGAACAGCTTCACACTCGCATAGCAGGGTGTCTGGCTGTCTCGGAGTCTTCCTGACAGAAGCGACATGTATTATCGGGCGCTTTCCCATGTTTTTAAGTGATACCTTCACGGGACAGTGCCCGTGAGTGGGAAATTCTAATATAATATTAATATAAGATCTGTGTGAAATTAACTTGCGAGGGACAATTTGTTAGAATTGAATATTATCAAAACTTTCAAAAGTTTTTCAGCTGTTACTTGAAATCCTAATACGGAATAAACCAACGGCTGGAGTTCACAACGCTGAATGATGTTCGCGTGAATAAACAGATTCTACTTGGCTTTATAACAAGAAGCTAAAGGCATCCCTTGGTCTACATTTTACTCTGAGGTTACCTCTATTGAACAGAAAGAATATTATGTCAAATATATCTTTTGTACGAAACAAAAATTCATTTCAATCTAGAATTTATACTCAGATCGCAGTCGACAGTGATCTAGCGCTGCATTAATGAACCAGTGATCAAATAACTATTTCACAAACATATGCTTCTAGTGGTCATATTCTCCAATTTTTTCTTAGCATAGCACAAAAAAGCTGTTCTATACAGGGTTCTAGGATAATCTATTCTCTGTATTATATGTAAATATGAGCGGTGATTCAAGTCTGTCTTTTTTTTCTGGATCGGAATTCAAATTTTACCATGAGACATAATTTATTCGACTTAAAAAACAGAAAATATAATGCAAATAATATATTTCAACAAAATATTCACCGTTAGTGTTCAAACTTCTGATATGATTCTTCAAACAGCGCTGTAAGTTCGGCAGTAGTAAGGCAAAGCTTCGGCAAACTTATAGTACAACTGACCATCCAGAAAACATGCAAATGGAAGCATCAAGCAATCCAAATCAAAATCTGGAAAATATTTGGCGATGAGTTCCAGAAAATATTGATATTCTTTCGATATTCTTTGGGCTTCCTCATAGCTACTGCCGCTCAAATTCAATATTTTATCGGATGTGATTTTTTTGCTTCTAAGGCTGACGTTGACGTTAATGTCTTCACTATTGCTGCGGTTCTCTTACTTTTATCTACATGATCAAATAGTGACTTCATTTTGGACTTTGCATCAGTTGTGAATTTCTCTTGATCTAACATATCTTGCTTTGCCTTAGACGTTGAACGTACTCTCTCATCCTGTCTAGCCGCTTTCTTGGTTTTGATTTTTTTTCTTATTTCTTTTTTGTGCTCATATTCACTTTCTTTTGCGCTTTCGGTTGTTTTGCTCTTCTGTGAACCTTTCTTTCTCCTCAGTTCTTTCTTTTGTTCTGGTGGTTCTTTTTTTCCGACACTTCTTTTTCTCTTCACTTTTTTTTCCTTTTCGGACGATTCTTTTTTCTCAGATCTTTTCTTTGTTGTCGGGGCTTCTTTTTTTCAATGCTTTCCCCTTCTCCGACGATTCTTTTTCTCAGATCCTTTCTTTTTTGTCGAGGCTTCTTTTTCTTTGATGCTTTCTTTTTCTCCATCGTTTCTTTGTGTTCGCTCGCTTTCTTCCTCTCCAGAGCCTTCTTTTTCTCCAACGCTTTTCTTTTGTCGGAAGCTTTTTTTCATCAGTCGCTCTGCTTTTCTCTGATGCACTCTTTTTTTCTGACGTTTTCTTTCTCTGCAACACTCTATTCTTTTTTTCTGTTGCTTTCTTCTGCTCTATCTTTCCTTTCTTTTATTTTCTTTACTTTTCCTTCAGTACTTTCAGTGCGCTTTCCTTTGGGGCTTTTGTCACTTCTATGTTTGACATTGACTTGAATTCCTGCTTCTTTAGCTTTGATCTTTTTTTACTTTTTGGTGTCATTGTTTTCTTATCATGCCTATTAGAATCGACCATGTGTTTAGCCGTCTTCTCTGTATCCAGTGAAACTTTCTGAATGATATGCTTTTTTTGACGATTTTTTCTTTTTCGTGTGAAGCGGATTCACTGCGGCCTTATGTTTGACATTTTTAGGCTTCTCTTTCTTCTTGGTAATAGTATAGCTTTTTATCTTTTGCTTTCTCATTTTTCTGTAGTTCCTTGTTCTGTTTCGTCTGTTTTACTTATCTGTTTTTGTTCTACTTTGTCGTCTACTGTACGTTTCTTCACAGGTATAATTTGCTGAGTATCACCTCACCACTTTCGATTTCTTCAGGAAGTTCTTCCAACTCAGTTTGTTTTTGCTGTTCTGTCATAGTTTCTGTTTCTATATCGTCAAGTTTTATACCAGTAGAATTCAAACTCTTTCTGCTTTCATCTTTGACGAAACTTTGCATCAGAGTATCTAGCTCTTCCGCTTCTCTAATTTTATTTTCTTCAATTGAATATGCACCGCCATATATCTCACTCAGGGTATAATGCTTAGAGGAAGCTTCTTCATTTTCTTGTACTGTTGCTGCAGACTGAGCTTCCTCATTTACATTTAAAACTTCATTGTTTTGTTATAAAGTGGATAACATTCGCAGAATTCCTGTTCTCGGACGATATTTCCTTCATCATCAATATGAACGTCAGGTATAACTTGACCACAATGAAATCCACAACTTAGTTTTCTTGGCTGTATTTGAGCCAACTCATCGCAAATAAAAATCGCTGAAGGTTTTTACAACATATTTTTTTCTTCAAGTCGGAATCTGAACGAAAGAAACGGATGGTGATTTCTCTAATGGAGTTTTAGATTTCCTTTCGTGTAGTGCCAATTGGGAATCCATTTTTTGAGATCTTCGAAGTTGTTTTTTCTGTTTTTCTTCTTCTTCTGCCTGCTTCCTTTGAAGTTCCATCATTCTTCTTCTTCTTTAATCAGCTTAGCTTCATGCATCAATAGGTTAATACCAGTAAGTGGTACAGTATCACGTTGTTCGTATATTTGCTCTTTCCTTCATAAAAAAGCAGATTACAGGTATGCTTTGTTTTGACTTATTGCTATACTTATTGCATACTTCCGAACAAAATCTAACCGAACCACAACATGGGCAGCATACCATTTTTTGTCAGATTTCCTCATACAATGGAAACAAACTTCATATTTCGATGGATTGTCATCCAATACATACATAGCGATATAGTTGGGAACTTGAATATTTTTAGAGAGTTTTGAGACCTCATCTTCTAAAACCAATGAGTCAGTAGGTAAGGTATGTACATATTTTTTCGGGTTTTTTTGTGATCTTAGAAGTATAACCTTTATATAATTTAATAATTGCAATATGATTTTTTGGTAGTCAGAATCCATTTTATGTTTTTTTCTTTTATGAAAAGTTTTATATAGTCTAGTGCCTCAGACACTGTGAAAGATCTAGCAGATTCTCTAAACACATATGGTATAAGAGATCCTGCTCAGCAAAATTTAATAGGATTTGTATGGATTTATACTGATAAAGTCTTATCAGAATGTTTCGTCCAATTTCTTTCAAGTATGTAACAGTCAACTTATTACAAACTCTGTTATTTCCAGAATTGTTGGAAATAATGACCTTCGGAGGGAAGCATCTTCTGCTTCCAAAGAAGCCCTTACTCGAGGTATATCGAAATCCACATCATGGGAGTATTCGTATAAGAAAAATTCAAAAATATTCGCAAAATCATAAACAGGATTGAACGGATTCATTCCGAAAGATATCAAGCGCAATGGTAGTTTTACAATCACCGAACGACTTTACGAACGGGAACCGAGAAAGACCTAACATGGTGAGAGCGTTTCCCATATTTTCTCCTAGAGGCTGTTCAAGTTCTACATAACGGCTGAGAGTTTCAATGAGTTTTCTATTACCCCTCAATACTGCCATCGATAAAGGTGTATGTCCCAAGTAATATTGATCGTACAATGCACCATACTCAATCAGAACCCTGACTAAATTACACTGATGTTCAACATTTTCTTCGTCGAAATCTTTTCTCATGGCTATAATTTGTAGAGGTGTCTTCCATCATAATCCTCGTTTTCGTCCAAGTGACTGTCTAAATTCCCAATTAACTCCTCATTCTGGTCGAAACCACAACTCATTTCCACTTTTTTTGTTGGGATCAGTCGAATAATTGAGGAATTTTTCAGCTATCAGGACATTGTCTGAGCAGAAAGGAAGTGTGTTAAAATATGCAATGCTGACATATTTTCTTCGTTGACACTATTTGGATTGGCGTCGTGCTTCAGTAGTTCTTCTACCAAATTTATATTCTTGGTGAAAACTGATAGAAGAACTGGTTTCATAGGTAGATCACCAATATTCGGATCTGCACCATAGTGAAGCAACAGTTCAATTGTTTGAGCTATTGGTTCAAGTTCCTCACCATCCACTTCTTCAAACTTTCTTTGAAGCTATAGCCTTCTTGTATTTTTGATAATCATCAATAAATGACATCGAGAATACGTAGTTCAAATTAAGCCTAGAAGCAATAGAACTGCTCTTGCTGGATAATAAACGACTCCGTAGCACAGCTGACATACTTTCATAACCTTTTTTAACTTCGTCTTGAAGGATTGGTCTTTTTCGGGAGATTCGAGGATGATTCCATAAATTCTCTGAGACTGACCAAAGATTCGTGAGTCGCCACTGAGTTACCTGATCAAATTCTCTTGAATTCAAATTGATCTCTGAAAGAAATGCTCTGTCCCAGAACACAACTTTATTTAAGGTAGCTATATATCTCAAGAGGCTGAGAAGTAATGGAGTTACACATTCGTCATTAAAAACATCTAAACTGGCACCAACGTTTGCCAGCTGCCTTACAATGTCGTGGCAGTCCCCTGCTACTGCAAAATGGACACCAGTATTACCTCTGGCATCTGCTAAATCAGGATAAACATTGTGATGAAAGAGGTCCCTGCGTACCTCATATAGTTGATTGTGAACACAATGTTTAAGGAAATTTATGCAGATGCTTTCCACCTTTCCCACTTTTCCGAACGATCTCTATCTCCTATGAATATTGATTTTACTCTGAAGCTCAAAATATTTTCGAAGTTTCTATATCTGAAGGAATGTTGCAGTATTTCGATGCACGTTTTTCCGTTGTTCCAAGTTAGTAAATCTTCAACCTGGAGTTTGACTATCTTCGAAGAGTCTGTCCTTTTCACTATTGATATTCCCTGAAGAGAAGTTTGTTCAAAAAATCTAAGACTCTCTGATAAAACTTTCCTCTATTCCTATCTTTTCCAGTTGTTCCATGAGGAAATCGGCGTTTGGTATCTCTTCGTCCATGCATGTGCAAGTATATTTTTTCAATGACGTTTAATAATGTATCATGGTCACTTATGTCTGTCGATTGGTCGCTTTGAAATTCCTTGGGACACATGAATAATTTTTTTATACTTTCTTGTGTTTTTTGCCATAGTATTATCCATTATCTCCGTGAAAAATTTGCTTCCTTGGTGCTTCAGGAACATTGACAGTTGTTTCTGCATCTCCCAACTTTGATTGAATACAATTTTTGTCTACATCTTGATTGGTTATTGCTTCCTCGTTTTTAGTAATAAATACTTGTATTGTCTACAATAGTTTCCGTATTGCTGGAGCTTACCGAGAAGACTCCGGTGTATTGCTCGAAGCAATAGTTGTGCTAACTTTACAGCATATTTTACAGTGTTGCAGTTGTTTCTCGTACTTCTCTTTCATATCATGTATTCTTAACAGCTCAGATTCCACTTCACTAATTTGTTTTGTTATGTGAATACATCTTTCATTGCTGCATGGACAGATAGCATCTTCTGAATCAGTAACTTCAGAAATGGTATCTACGAATGCTTCGTCCTCTAAGACCTCGATAAGGCTGTCCTCGGAACCTAATTGTACAAGGTCATAGAGCCTTCGATCGAAAAACAGAGAATGTTCATTGCGAATATGAGGATTGTATAGCTCTGGATACCTTTGGGATATTAAATTATCATTAGTGAGTTCACTCATCAAATCTTTTGCAAAATCCTTCTTTTGGGGTAGGTAAGGCTGGTACATTTTTTAAAACGGAGAAGTTTTACTTTACTTGCAGGATTGTTGCATAAAGTTGGCACGATGTCTGAAAATACTGATAGGCTCAATCTTATTAAATAGTTGCCATTCCATAGCCCCACATCTTGGGTTCCATCAGGATATGATAGAACTCCAGGACCAAACTTTCTGTTATCCTTAAAGAGACCCTCGTGTACTTTACCATCATTGAAGATTATCTGTCCATAACCTTCCAGTTTATTGTTAAAAACTGACCATCGTAGAAATGAAACGCCATCTTCCTCCTTTATGAAGTAGAATCCCTTGTCGTGCATGTGTTATAAAGAAAATATCCTGCATATTTGTGTTTAAATGGTCGGTCCCAGCTTTGACATCCATATCCTTCCCGCACAGCTTGTGCGTCAACGTTTCCAGCATAATTGAACTTGGCGGTTTCCAAGTCTACTCCAGAATCAGTAGATGTCAAATCAGAAGATATATCAGAGGAACTGACATAATGTATTTCGTGAAAAAAATCGAAAAAAATTGTAGAATGTCAAAAAGTATAGCTTTTAGACAACCGATGACAGTTACCCTAGTATTTGGTTATTCTTATGTAGCATAGAAAAAATACAACGAATGATGGGATGGTCCAGATTTTTCATTTCGAAAGTCTTTGGTTTGCTCGTTCCACAAACAAGTGCTATATCGTTCTGCTAAATGTCTGCAATTTTTAGAATTTTGAGCTGAATATTGTCTCAAACGATAAGAG